>JABFQM010003199.1:0-12448 GCA_022816865.1 Zelostemma sp. ZL-2020
ACTAGTTACAAAAATAAATTGACGAAACATTTTAACAACTTTCAACCCCGACTTTTTTATTAATAATTTCATCGCGTAATAAATTATTGTAGCTTCAAAAGAGTAACAAATTTAATAAATTGCCTGATTGAATAGCTACGATTCTCTAGAAAAAATACATCTTTTGTACTTGAAAATCAACATTAAAAATACGTTTCAAGATTAACAAAAACGAAGTACCTAATTTTACTTTATATTAGAAAATGGAAATGTTACTGCGAGGAAAAGTATGCAGATTCCGAGATGTGCCGGGGAATGTTTCATCAAACTTTTCGACTTCTTAATCCTTAATTTTTGCTATGATATTTTGCATTATTATATTCGATACTCGATGAAAAACGACTGTTATATCGATTTTCTCATGAATAGCATTTCAATTATTTTGCATCGACTTGCTGAGCAGTTTCGAAATTAGGCATTTCGGGAATAGGCTCGCGCCAGTACGCAAAGTTGCTGAACTCCTCGGCTGCATCTTCGCGCAGCGGCGGAAATAAGTGATCCACGATGAAACTCATATTTGAGTATCTGAAAAGAAAACAAACGTTCATGATTTTTGCCTTCGAATAACGACGAACAATTCACCATTCAATAAATCGAACATGATCAAACTAGAAATCACATTTCTAAAACTGAAAAAATAAAAAATTTACATCCTCGTGAATGGTGTTACACATTTTTGAAATGTATTTTCAATTGCATGCACGAATATTATTTTCTGATGCTGCTGGCGAGCTTGTTGGCAAAAATCATTAATTCAATGCAAGTTAATGTTCCTACTACAACTTCGTCAAGTTGCGATGTATTGTTTTCATTTTTTTCGTGAAAAACAAGGGTTTGGAAAAGATCATGAAAGAAAACGTGTTTTGATTTGACGAATGCTATGGTTTGATTCAAGCGGGGTGATAAAAATCAGGTGCAAACCAACCAGCGCTTACCCTATAAATCATAAGACGAAAGGTAGATATGGCACAACCAAACATAATTTCAAATCGAATTAATACCAGTCGAAAATGCAAAAATACCTTGTACTAAGCATCACAGAGCATAAAGAATTTTCCACATTTTCGATTTCCCTATTCTTCCCTCAATTTACAAGTACGTGCTTTTCACTTGTACCAAATGAAGTTAGAATAGAAGAATAAAATTACCATACAAACTACGAGTTTTGTGTACAAATATTTACAATAACTTCGCTATCCATTTTTTATAAATTTGTAACAACTAAAAGCACTTCTGGTCATTTAAATGTACAATCTAACAATAATTATTTCATCTTTGAGAGAAAATAGAAATAGTGGTCAACTAATGATTAACTGGCTTTGGCTGTGCCGTCGTCAGAAGAAGAATGCTTGCCAAGTGGCGGGAACAACTCATTGACGATATCGCTCTGACATGCGTAACTGTAATCATACAAATACCCGCTTATCAAAACCGCACGTTATTACACGTCCAAATTTCACCCTAACCACTCAAATTGTTGTTAGCTAGCATTTTCAACAATATGCATTCCCATGCAACAAGACAATTTTAAATACTTTAAAACAACACACGAAATACAATGACTCAACGATTCAAACATTTCATATTTATTTCTCTACTTTACGAAAAACAAGCATGCAAATCATCGATGTTATTCGTCGTCAAAATTATTCATGCAAAGACAGCAAAGTCCGGTTATTACTGAAAGGCATGCACCTAAATCAACTACAAACTAAATTGCATTGGATTAATGTTTGTGAAACCATAACAATTGTTAAACTCGTATTAGGTAACAAATAATTCGGCACGCAGAATCGTTACATTTTCCAAAGAAACGTGCACAAATATCCAAGTTTCAAAATTGCAAACTTACGAAGACTGGAATGTCTGCGTCAATTCGTGTTTCAATTCGCCACGGTGATTGATGGTGAAAATTCGCATTATAGGAATTCCCACTGCTCTATACGCCCAAACATCCTGTAAAAAACATTAAACTTATTTACTGTTCGACAATATTTGCATAAATCTATTCCACCGAAAGCATCGCGGTATTGAATTTCAGCTTAAACTTGGTACAAGGCCAAGGCCGTTGTGTAAGTTCAGCTGACGTGGAACTGGCAAAATGACAGGAAGTCGCGTATAACGTTGTTGATGCGAAATTCAAATCCAACGTACATTTATACGATTGCCATAACCGGCATAAAACGGCTTCGATCCCTCGGGAAACAGAGCCTGGATATCGCTGAGGCAAGAAATCTTAAACTCCTCTGGTTTTTTCTCGATGACTTCCCGGTGAAAAGCGGAAATAAGACTAGTTGGGTTTAGCAGCAGCGGTCCGTCAGGCAATGACAAATCTCCCTGCTTGATGCTTTTTAAATATTCCCTCGTGACTCTGGCCTGGCCGATAGCCCTCGCCGACAAATACAGCAACTTGTAGCCGTTGTTCTTGATCTTGGTGAAGAGTTGCGCGACTCCCGACTGAGCCCAATCTTTCCCGACGATCGGCAGAATGTGCCCCAGCACGTCCGACTTCGTTATGGTGCCGTCAATGTCGGAGATGACGACTTTATCGTCCCAGCGCCATCGGTAGATGTGACACTTGCACCGGGTCGTGCCCTGATACGCAGTCGTTACGCTGAACACGACTTCGTTCGCACCTTCCTTAAGATCCAAACTCTCCTGCAAAAACGAGCAAATAAAGAAATAAAGAATTCGGGCCTTTTGTTCGCGGACTCACAATCTGCTCGGAGGACAGCCTCAGAGTTTTCCTATATTTTTCCGTGGATTCGTAGTAAGGTCGTCTTTCCATGGGGATTTTAATACCCTGCGTCGCCTTTGGATTACTGTCGGAATCCTCGCTACCGCTGTAGCCTTCGCCCTCGCGCTCCGGGGTTTTATCAGTCTTTGTCAAGTCCTCGTCAGGAGAGCTCGGGAAACTAGCAAGAGTCTCTGTCACTTCCGACGCTGTTGTCACTTCGTCGACGGTAACCATGATCTGCTGTTCCGTCGTATTGTTTTCGTCGCTTTTATCATCTCTGGGAAAACAAGAATTTCGTTGATTCGTCGTTTCTCGTTACGTTTTGGCATTCAACTACTTACATTACAGCTGGGCATTCTTCAGCAGCGTCAAATTCTACAGCGACCTCGATCGACTGCTCCACGGGGTGTTCCATGGGGTCATTTACTGCAAGGAAAAAATGCATTATACCCAAAAGTCGAATTATAAAATATCGATCGTCACGCTTCGCGCGAAAGAATCGTACCATTGACTAAACCCGGAGATTTCTTCGACGGTTGACTAGATCGTCTCCAAGAGAACCAAGAACTGTAACCGCGACCTTCGGTCTTGTCGTCGTTTGGTGTTTTCTTGTCGTCGTGTATCGGCATTTGCATGTACTGCGAACAAAGATTGTCGACCACAGTTTGCGGCAGATTTCGCTGAAAGACCGCGAGCGACATGACTATGGGGCAGGCAGTGGCCCAATTGTAAAATTTCCCGTTTATCTTAACGACTAGGTTCGGGTTCTCGAAGAGTTTCGGATCGGCGCAAACGTCCTCGAAGTGTATGAGGTTCCGATTGAACGCTTCGTCCGACAATTCCGAGTCCAAATTCCCGCACAGAGACAAAGTTATTTCTACATTGTTGCTGTCGAAAAGTGCGTTCTTCAATTCCTCGAAGTCGCTGTCCAGAGATTTCGGACCGCCTATGGCGCCTTCCACGCTGTTCGGGCTTTGAGGTAAACTTGGGCCATTTCCGGATTCCGTGTCTTCTTCGTCCACGATCTTTCTCTCTAAAAATGTAAAAAGTCGTTTTTCATTCATTCTACAGAGATTTACAGAGTTTTAAATAATACGAATGAGAAATGAAGGCAAAGAAAAAATTCTATCAAAAGAATCCAGCCCATTTCTGAAGAGGAAAACAAGTGGCAAAGGGCAAGCGAAAATGTACCTGTGACTGCATTCGCGCCGCGGTGGGACGAAGGGAAATACAGAGCCGCTACTTCAGGGTCCAATTCCTCGACATTGAGATCACTGAGGTAAATGCCCTCCGACTCCGGATTGTGTCTTACGCGCGAGGTTTTCTTCATGAAGGAAAACATGCCGCTGAGCATAGACCGACGTGCCTCTGCTGCCGGTAAAAAAGCAATTGCGGTACAGCGTTAGTGGAAAGATTAATGAACGATCGAATGTCAAGTTAACGACGTTATCAAGCTTCTTACGACACTTTTCATCTTTTTTCGTGATTTGAAAGCGAGCCGAAATGAAGAAAATGGTTCAATGGTTTTTCTGATTTAAAAAACTGTCGTACTAACGGTCATTCGAAGGAGCCGCGATGGACGTAGAATTAATGGAATTTTTGTGAGAGGCAAGCGTCGTATCCAGAGGCGGACTTGGCAGCTCGCCCCATCGCCAACTTTGCTGGTGATTCTTGTCATCTAATTCGGAGTCCTCTTGCGTTATCTTCCGGACTTCGAATTCTGTGTCCGACTGTATCGGAGAGCATGGCCTGGAATCCCGGTTCCTTTTAACGGTGAAAATGAAACAAAACGTTACAACCACAAACGCTAAATACAAAGAAAAATGGAAGCCCTCGAGTAAACATTCCGATGAAAATTATTCACGGCGAAGAAAACCTTAAAAACTTGATCTTTTCGAACGAATTTGTTTGAAAAGTTTCAAGCTTTTCAGCTGTTCACAGAAATTTTCAAGAAAATTGTTCGGGCACGAAGGATGCCGAAATAAAATTAATCGTGTACATGAAATAAGCACAATTAGCTTTGGTATGCTTCAATGAACATGAAATAATAAGCAGCGTACATAAACTGCACTAGCGCAAATATCGCCGTGTCAGAAGCAGCACTTACACGCGAATTGCGCAAATTTTTCCAGCAAATAGCGCAATATGTTGAAATTTGCGAATGTCTTGACTTAGCAACATTCGCAGGAATTCAGTTATACATCAAGCGCAAAGAATCGATAAAAAATGAAGGAGTTGATCGAAATCAAACAAGAATAAAAGCATTACTTTTGTCTCTACTTTTGTAACATGTATCACAACAATTAACAACTACTTCTTTCCGTATAAATCGTATTGCGTACTTGGTAATTTCAGTATCACTGAAAAAGTGAAAGTTCGTCTCTGGACGCAGCGTAGCGGATTCATTGAAAGAAGTGTACGCTGCCTCGGAAGGATCGCTCGACGTATCCATTTCCGCCACTGGACTTGGACTCTGCAATAAACAATTTTCAGTTGACCAATTCTCAATTCATACTAATTCTTGGAAGGACCAAAATGCGGCTTACAGGTTCGATTTGAGATTCTTCGATGGAAAGAGCGACCTCATTTTCATTGTTTTCTATCTGACTGCTACTTTCATTACTCGCCTTCCTCAACATTCCCTTCTTCTTCATCACGCTCTTCTTCCTCCTCTTTCTCTTCGAGTTGTTTATAATCTTCACCTCCTCAACGGATTCGTCCTTGGAATTTTTCTTGCTCGTGTTCGATTCGTCGCTAGACTTGTCCTTGCCCCCACCTGGCAAATTACGGGCGATGGGCCGAAAATCGTTATTGACGACGCTGATTTTTCGAATTCTGTCCGACGAAGTGACGGCGACAAAAGATTTCGGCGTTGACGAGAGCGCCGGTTTTACATCCTCGTTATCCACATTGTCCATCTCGAATATTTCGTCCTCCTTTTTCTTCCAGTTCTCGTTCTTCCACTCGCTCAACAGCGCCTTGTCCAACCTCTGCCTTTCCCCGATCGGCAACTCCGGGAAATTTTCCTTGAACAATTTTTCCTTGTCTTCGGTTTTCAGCGCCGAGTACTGCTCCCGGATCATCTGCTGCTTCTGCGTGATCGGAATCGTGCTGTAAAATTCGCAAAAAACTTTGTCGCGTTCTTCCGGCGTCATCGAGGCAATCTGCAGCCACTTCACCCGCTGCTCGGCCGGCAGGTCCGAGAATTGCTCGACCAAGAATTTTTCCCGCTGCTCCAGCGGCAACGCCGACATTTGTTCCCATTTTTCATGCTCTATCGAGAGCACCGAATCCCTGAGAATCTTTTCGTGTTGCTCTTGAGGCAAACCGGAAAGCAAATTGAATCTGAAACAATGAAAAAAAGAATTGTCAAGTTATAAGTACGAACAATTACGAAAAACCCTGGAAAATTTCTGGAAACGAAACAATGCAAATTCTGCTTTTGGATGTTTCTTAGTTTTTCCAGGTTTTCCAGATTGCGCAATGACCTTGAACTTTTATTATTACCTATTTCCGGATAAAGAATCGTCAGGAATCGGAGAACAAGCCAAATGCGGCGGAATTTCGGAATCCGTTGGGGAGCCTCGGTTGGTGACTTCCTCGACGAAAAACGCCTCCCCCGAGTCCCCCAGTTTCATGTGAATCTGCTGCGGCTCGCCATTAATTTCTATGTCCACCTGCAAATTGATTTCTTGTTTATTCCAACAGCAACAAAATATGTTTTGCGCGTGGAGATCTAAATGTTTGTTTTTTGGTTACGTGGAAAACACGTGCGTCATGTTTACTTGCTACGTGCACTCGGCATTTGCGCACTCGAATTACACCGCGAATAGTCAATAAAATTCGTTACTCATAATTTATTTGAAGATGCAAAGTCAACGTTTCTGCGAAAATGGGCTTTTTTCATCCGATGAAAAACTTGCTTATTCCGTGCCAACTTGCTTTTGTTTTAGTATCGAAATAACAGTTATTACGCAACAATTGTCGTCTGAGACGAATTAACCAATGAGCCAAAATAAATCGTCACTCGGAAAGCGAAAAAAAATGGGAATATTTTTCAATCGAGGCGATATTTTACTTGCACGCGCGCAAGTAAATTATCGCATAATTTATAAATAATTCAGCGCTTTTCCAATAAAGACGTTACATAAAGACAATGAATTCGAGCCAAACTTATCGTACGGCTTTGTAATTACCAAACCGGAAACAATGATAACCGCAAAAAAAACATCGCGGAACAGACGAAATCTTTTTCAAGCTCCGCCAGATTCATTTCAGCATTAATTAATTAACAAATAAGATTTTTCGTCACAAGCGGCTTTTATTTGGGAAAAACGTTGACTCATTTCATTCGATTCAGCTGAAATTGGACTTTGAACCCCAGACATTTATTTCCAATTAAAGATTTTAATCGATTCGAAGCAAACATTTACCGAAATAAGAATAAACAAATTCCACATTCACCGCGAGTTACTTATTTTTATTTTTTCAATTGCGCGAAAGTAAATATATCGAAAAACAATTTTGTAGTTGGTTTTTCATTAATGCAAACAAAATGAGCGAATTCCATTTGCTTGTTGTTTCCGTATTTAAATTATCAACGAACAAACACATTTAATCGCTGTTTTCGATTTGTAGATCGAGGACGAATGAAAAGAAACGTCGAAATGCAAGGAAAGTACGCGTTTTGCTAAAAAGAATACTCACGACTTTCTCTCTCGATCGAAGAACTCCCAATTTGCCGAAGCGAACGTGAAACGGAGAACATGTGAAAGAACCATCAGCCTGCTCGACGACGACGACGTCGATCGCGCCTGTCAAAGTCGCAGCGTTGATCTCGTTGTAGAAGTCGCGGAAATTGCTGATGAACTTGCCGATATAGTTCATGCTGTACATCTTGAAGCCCGCGGTTCCCGAAGGAAAAAGCCCGATGGAAATGCACGATATAGTCCGGACGCGGCCTGCTCGTTCCAGGAAAAACGCGTCGGGCTACGATATTTCGCGTCGATCACTCAGTCATCGCGTTCAAAGTTCATTCCACGGCGCGAAACCCGTGCGAAAAGTACGTACGCGCGCGGAATCTGTCAAGACACTGCCAGGAACACTCTCGGGAACTGTCACGAAGTGTCGCCGGTCGCGGCAGCGTATAACATTTGTCACGAGCGTCGACAGCCGCGATTTTCGATTCGGTGAGCAACGTTGAACACTTTTTTCTTTGTCCCGAATTCCGTGACACCTTGCGTAGCACAAATCCTTTGTTCCTCGAAGTGCTTCGAAGGTTCTTCAGGACCGTCTGTCGTCGTTTAGCCAGAGCAGACAGCGGATCGAGCGTGACGTCTCTCCGGGGGAAGTGGTCACGTGCTCGGCCGACCAATCGTAGGCTGCGATTCCTCACGGTCGATAAAATGGCGGGACGGCCCGAACGCAGCGCGCGTCTTTTGACTCAGGCCGAAATACCTGCGAACGTGTTTGGCTTTTACTTTGCTTACTTACTGCTCGTGATGAGTCATTAATGTTGTTCCGACAAAAACACGAGTTGTTTTCCCTTTTACCTACGTCGCTTGTTCTGCACGTGTCAAGTGCATTGTTTACCATTTTCTATTTCTTTATTACATACTCTTATTTTCCTGGGAGAAATGTTACCTGTATTGTAATTGGTACAGAAACTTTCATCATCGAATCAAGGTCACTGTACGGTTTCACGTAAATCGCTTTTCGCTTCGGAAATACGAGGCACATTTTTTATAATTCGATACGGCCGAAGAAACCTTTCAGGTCTCGAAGGCGAGCAAATAGCATTTCAGATTAATTACGTAACCGCGCAAATCAACATTGTAATACATAGGTACACTGTTAAATGACCGCCGACTTTCTCCCTGCTTTTGGAAAATTTTTATTTAGTTTTGAATGCCGTCGAAAAAAAGTTATTGCAATTGCTATTGAATAAACATTTCGGGAATACTTGAATTTCTTATTCAATCATGTGATTGAAGAACAAAAAGATAAAAGACAATGAAATAGAGAGCAATATTTTAATTGTAATTTGACTTTGAACTTTGAAATACCTTCAATTGTAAAGACATTATTGTTCTATGAAATTTTTGATAATGGCGAGCTCGCAATTATTTATCTAAATCAGATAACTTATCGCTATTTGATAAATTGATTTCACAATTATTATTCCAAACTAAGAATTGACTCAACGCGAAACTATTTTATCTTTTTATCCCTTAAATTTTGCTTTTCTTTTAGCAGGAATTTATTGACTTTTGGCTCTCGTTCAAAGCATTTCGTGTTGCAGATGCGAAAAACAGTTCTCTCATCCGTAAATGAACCAAAGATAATATAATATCGCGAGTTGAACAACACGTAGTTTACTTTACGAAATTTTTATTACGTCACCAAAAGAATAAATCGTTAATTAGCTCGATGGTACGAAACGCGGGAGTTCCCACAAATAATACTGTCAATTATTGATGTATGACGTCATTTTTGGACTATGAACTGTAAAATTGTCCACGTAATTGACGTGCGTCTTTTTGGAAATCGACCAAAAGTACGAGCCAAATTTATGCAATAATTACACAAGTGTTTTTTCCACATTTTAAGAAAAATATGCATTTGTTTTTCTTGCCACTTTCTCGCTTGGAAAATTTTGAATTTCATATCGAAAAATACCCTTATCAACTTAAACAATCAAGAAGTGAAATGATTCGCGATTTATTTTTTAAAAGTATTTATACTCAAGTTCAATGATCTGGTTGGTGATATAGACCCCTCGAACACGTTCAACATTCGTCATGCGCTTCTTATATCGTAACGTTGTTATGACTGCAATTTATAATAACGATCCGCATTAACGGCATAAACAGTTTAGTTTTTTTTTGTAATCAACTGATAAAGGCACGATTCGCAAAAGTCTTCAATCATAAGTTGAAAAAAATTATAATATTGTAATTAGCTACGTAATGTGCTAATCAGTACAAAAACACGTCGAGATATTTGAACGTGATCTTGAAGGTACTTTTTACTTGAAGAAAAAGCCTTGGAGGAATAATAATTTTTATTTCCGTGTAAGCACCGCGGAAGATTCAGCATTGCAAAGCGATTGTGTCGTTTCTTGCTTCGGATTGGTCGAATAGCTTTTGGACGATCGGAAATTGATTAACGATGCCCTAAAAAATTTTTCAACCAGTTCGACGTAAAAGCAATTACACGTAATTCTACTTGGCTTTTCCCCAGATTTACGCGCTGTCCATGCCCTTGGCACTGATGGAAAATCTCGGAAGAGCAGGCAAAATATGTGCAAGATAAGAATTAATTATTGTGAAAACGCGATAGTTTTTTTCTTTTTTTCGCAAGTTTCTTATCTACCAAATTCGACGTTTTCGTGTCGCAATTATCATTACATCATCGAATGCGGGTCATGATTATTGTAAAACTTTCCGAATAAAAAGCTTTTTCCAAATAAAATTCGTAACACAAACGAAGCGGTATAATTTCTATCACTTTCTTTTTATCTGATGAAATATTACAACACGGTAAAAAGATATCGAATCGAGTGTTTAACAAAGTAATTAATCATTTTCATCCAGCTCACAATTAAATGCATAATCATTGCGTTACATATTACGTGCAACACGAGCAAAGCATAGTAAACGCGGCTACAAGAAGTCATTCATGAATAACGTGTCTAACGAGATACAACGAGGCTGTCGCGATCCATGAGGTAACTAGTTTTGAAATGCCATGTGTGTACGCGCATGTGTGTACTCGCTTGTGAAAGTGTCAAGTGTGAGATGAATTGGCAGAGTAATCATTGAGAAATCACCAAACACAAACCATTAAGTGAATAATATTAATAAAAAATGAAAAAAAACTGAAACCAAAACGCTTTTTCTTAAAAATGCCAACATTTAATTAGCCTTTGATTCATTTTTATGTTTTTTAAACTAAAAATTAATTATGAAGTGTACCTTTCGTTTACTTCGAACCAACTAATGCTCTTGAAAATTCACTTTGTTAACTAACAAAGCAAATAGTAAACACTGCAGTTTTTATTGAACGTGGAAACACACTATTAGATGATTAATAATTAGCAACGTGTCATTCACACATTTATTGGAGAAATGACGCGTGTATAGTGCAAAGTTGAAGAGAACCGCGTCTGGACTCTGGACTGAAGGCAAAGTAAGACCGAGTGAGCGGTATTTTGTGAGTAACAGGGGGAAACCACGCCATGTGTTTTGTAAAAGCAATGACTCTGATTGGCCAGAAAATCTCGCGCCAGAGAACGAGTCTCTTCATTTTGGTGTCATTGGAATACGACGGACCACCTGATATCTAATCGTGTTATTGCGTATAACTTCTTTGATGTTTCTCAATTATTAAAAATTAATGAATATTAATTAGCTTTTTGTAACACATGCACGAAAAGCGCCATTTTTCACACTCGCGGATAATTTGTTACACAATGTACTATTATAAACTACTTCGATTCATGAAAAGATATTGACACTTATTTTATACGTTGCCTTTCATTAATTTGTTACGTGTTCATCATTATTCGTTATTTGTTATTTATTCAAGTGCATTAAAAGTAGTACAAGTTGATGTAAATAGTTCCAGATCTAGTTTACTTTGAATGCGTGTTGCTATAATATTTTGCAAGTTTTTTTGTATTCAACTCTCGAAATAGATTTTTGTCGAATGACCCTGCCGGATCACTCGCCACCGTTTTGCGACCGTCATGAAATATTGATTATTTTTATCTGATTACCAGTCACAAAATACAATTTCAATGATCATTTACATGGAAAACTTATATTTCATCCAAAAAGCGACGAAATAGAAAAAAAAAAAGAAAGTAAATCAAAGACTTTGAATATTAAATTCAGTAATTTTATAACTTAAACAACAATTTTCCACTTATTCTGTCATAAATATCAGAAAACAAACGAATGTTTGGAAATTCAAATGATATATTTCTTCTTCCAGCGGTGGCAAATTATAATTTACAATTATTTATTCAAGGTGATCAGGCTGTTTTGTAGCCCTTTTAGAGATGTGCAATGACCGGTCATTTTTTGGGTCATTTAACCGTCAAATTGACCGTCACTGACGGTCAGCTTCCCCCTTCACGTCTTTCTATGTGAAAATGACCGTCACTATCGATTTGGTCACGTCACGATCACATTTTGGAATTATCACGGTCACAGAATTGAATTATCACCTTCACTAAGATCTTTTACAAGAATATGGGAATAATAAAACGAAGCATTCCCAATTGGGATTACTATGCCAATTTACCAATTGGAATTACCGATTGGGATTCCCAATTTGTAAAACCAGTTGGATTTTTTCAGCTGGGTAGCTATTATGATTCATCAAATAAAATTATAGAACCTTTCAAAGCTCTTTCTACAAGTTAAATGTTGTTAAGGTGGATCGATACTTTAATGCAAGGGCGAATTGAAAAAAATATTTATAATGCAACATAATTAATTACATTCAATATGTGAATATAATTTATTCAACAATATCTTCTTCTTCATGAAAAAAAATACGCGAGTGAAAAAATTGTACAAAAATGCTTGTAACGAACAATTGAAAATTTTAACAGTTTTTTAAAAGAAAAATGTTTATTTCTTAGTTAATTTGCATGTTCGGTTA
>JABFQM010003200.1:0-12443 GCA_022816865.1 Zelostemma sp. ZL-2020
ACTTGTTCTTAAGAGAATTCTACATTGTTTACGAAAAGAACAGAATCTAAAAAGTTATTTTTCACTTGGAAATCAGCGTTTGAATTTCGAATTTTGCTTAGGTGGTCCATTACTGGGACATTTACCTGTATACGTAATGCATTTTTTTCAAATGAAATTTGAAGGTTTTTCATTCGATTGGAAAAAGGATGACGAAGGATCCTAGATTTCCTTTCTATCAATTGTAAACTTTCTCTCTTTCTCTCTCTCTCTCTCTCTCTCTCTCTCTCTCTCTCTCTCTCTTTTTATCGTAGGCTTCCTCGACAGCACCACAGCGGCTCGTTAAGGTCGTTTGCCCACCTTTCGTTGTCTCGTCGTCCTCCCACCCGGACAAATATCCCTTCTATACCGTCATTGGTCGGAGACCACTTTCAACTGGAAACCTGTTAACCTACTTGGGCCAGTCTCTGAGCCACTTTGGTTTGAACCTGGTTAACGTCATCGAGGTGCGTGCAGGTGCTCGCGTGCGCAGCCACATAACGTTAACGCTTTTCTGGGGATCTTCGGTTCCTTAACTTCACGGCTCGACGATGGGCGCCAGAGAAGAAGCTCTTCGCTCTTTCCTGATTTGGTAACAGTTGTGAATTGATCGCTTCACTGCCTCGCGATTTAGCCGTCCTAATCTTATCTCAATGACGGTACGTGCAAGCATTATAGGCTCCGCAGGCTTGCGTAAAGAACAGGGAAATCTCCAAATGTCGTCAAATTTGATATCGGATTGAAACCAGTGGTTCTTGCAATTGTTCGCATGAGATCAGAACAAAATGATAGAATCCAAGATTGAAAGATAAAATAATGTTTGTTAAAAAATTGTAGTTAATTTGCTCAACGTTAGTAAACAATGGAACAACTGAGATAATTGCTGGGATATTTTAGGGAAAGTTTTTCTCCAATGGAAAGAGACCTTGGTATTGAGCGTGCGTGAATCGTCCTCGATTTTCGAATGGTTTTAAGAAACGAGTGCTCTCGATGAGTGCTCTCGAGTTCCACCCAATCGATTGATACCGTACAATAAGTGAAACAAGATATTTAAGGAATTCATTTCATAAATCGATTCATTTACATAATCGAGAGAAACCGTTAACTTTTCAATGTTGCTACGTTTGAAATTGCAAGTGATGCATAATATTACTTCCCATATGATACAGTTATAAATGATAATTATTGGCAGTGCAACATTGTCTATCAATGTATGAAAAACGTGTGCAGGAAATGATTTTCGAACAATACGAATAATTTACAGAATTTGAAATTATGGAATGGCATTTTTATATGATGTTTATGATAATCGAAAGTTAATACATCACTGAGGAGACAAAATGTGTCAATTATGTATCACCTCTGGGAAGGCATTTGTATTGCAAAAGAATGCCGTGGAAAAGTTAATGAATGCAATCATCGGTATACCCATCAGATAATGAGCAATTAAATGAAGATATAATCATTGCGTCTTGAAATAACTGACCAAGCTGAAAAATGTGTTTCTGTAATTGATTCGATTGAAACGTGTTTCAGACATGAGAATTAAACTTTTTATCTAAACGAAGATGAAGGGTTGGTTCGATGCATTTAGAAGTGACGGTGGTCCAACATTGTACAGCTACAGCAATCGCACACCCGTTACGGGTGACATAAACCTAATTACCATCTTCGTCATCTTCTGTACGATATTCACGGCATTTATAATTATATTTCCAGGTATCCGAAAAGAGGTAATTTCTCACTGAGTCATTTTGAAAAAATGTCACTCGTTAAAAGATTAGTTTAATTTTTACAATTTGCAGTAAATTTTCAAGTACAAAAAGTGAACGCGAATAAAAGAAAAAGCATATTCTTACACGATTAATTTTTCAGAGACTGTCGACGTTTATAACCGTCACTCTGAGTCTTTTCGTTGGCGCGGCAATTCAAGGTTCGTTCATAAAAAACAGAAAACTATGTACAGAAATTATTGTGTCGGAGCCATGTCGTCGTACTCAACAGTAAATTACGTAAAACTCACTATGACTCGCTATGTTTTACAGTTGCTCAATACGGCTCGACATGGCACACCACCTCGGGAACGATTGTCAGCTCGTACAGCGCTTTTTCCAAGCAAAAAATGACCGCGGAAATTGGCGGCTTCATCGGCCTCATGCATATCAATATTACTTATAAACGTGAGGAAAATATGTATTTGAAAAAAAAAAACCAACAAATTTTACTTGGATAATTTCGTTTGTTTGTACAAACGCAGTGTTGCCAGGAAGTTGTGAAATCGGCGATGTGGAGTACAACGAAAGATTCTGGTGGAGAACACCACACGAAATGGGAGACTGTTTTAAAGAATCACTTTATCGCGGAACTCCTTTCCCAATCATTTCCCTGGCCGAGTATTTCAGCTTGCACCAGGAAGGTTTTTCGTGGGGCAGCAAATACCGCCAAGCAGGATATTACGCATCGATATCGCTATGGTAAAAACTTTGCTTCCGCGATAGGCTGCATTCTTTTTGCTGGGTAAAATTTATGACGCAGTTGTTTGTTCCAGGGCATCTTTCGCCTTATGGTGTATGATGAATCTTTTGCTCATGGTGGTTCCTCGTTATGGGGCTTATAATATGATTCTTACGGGACTTTTTATGCTGTTTACGAATTTGACGTATTGGGCTCTTTTACCCGATGAACCTTTGGTCGCTCACGTCGACGGGTCGATTTTGCTGTTTGATTTTGGATGGAATTATTGGATCCTGCTCATTTCCGGTACCATTTTTTTACAGCACATAAGATGATTAGAAGTTTAGAATGATGGTTATCGGAATCTAGCACGGCATATAAATCAACGAGCGTGAATTATGAGTCGTTATGTATACGAAAGCGGTTCGTAGAAAAAGAAATAAGTAGAGCATGCGCTCGCGAACGTATGGAATCGGGTATCATTAATTAAATTATACATACGGTCGATCTACGGGGCGGGGGGGGGGGGGGGGGGGGTCAAAACTCACTCCCCTTGAGATCTTTGAAAAATTGTCAAACTCTCCCCTTCCCTTGTCAAACTCTTAGATCCGCCACTGACCTAGATACCTGGAGAATCGTTCGAGTGCAAATTCAACTCTTAAAAAGTGCAGTAACGTTCCAAATATTTACATTGAAAACAATACGAATAATGCATGTTACAGGTGTCGCGTGTCTGTTTTCTGGAGTTGTCATAACTGCGATAGATATGATATTTCCGCATCAGTTTTCCACGGTTTTGGAAGTCGATTATGGCACGCCGTACGATAGGCACGTCATTATCGAAAAAAGTTACGACACGAGCAACGTTCGAAGAATGTTACCGAAAATCAAAGACCCATTTAGCGACCGGCTTCTAAGGTTCGTAAATTCCAAAAAAATTTTTGCACAACGTTTTTACATGACTCTAGTTTTGAACGTTTATGAAATTACAGCCAACTATCATCGAAACTCGGAAGCGGAAAGGAAGAACCGATCCAGGGTGTTTTAAATCATGGCTACGTGCCACACGATCCTTCGGAACTGGAAGAACCAAACAGAGCAAGTTGGTCATATCCGTTTCCATCGACGCCACGAAGAGTTTAAACGATGAAACATTTTTCTATGACTTTGGAAAGTAAATAAAACTGTAAGAAATTGACGATCTATACATAATTTATGTATTTTTTGTGCAACCTTCTTTTAACGCCAAATTTTGCGAAACAATGTTACAAAAGTACAATAAATAAATTGTATCATATGCATCGTATAATATTAATTATTCATAGCTGTATACGTATTAAAAACATTTAGAACAACATTTTATCTATTAGAAAAATTAAATGATTGATAAAATTACGTTTTTGCACTTAATGAAAGTTTTATTCCCGTACTTAATGTCCAAGACCTCGATTGTTTTCTGTGAAATAAAAAAGACACGTGCTTTCTGTTAAAATTTTATTCTTAGAACCACCGGACGATTTTCACAGCATTTGCTGCACTTTTTACGCATCAAAACACAGAGATGGGATTTTACGTTTTGAATTGAAGAAAAGATTCGAATGTTAGAAGAAAATCGGTTTAGAAAAGCTAAACTTAGAGAACTTTAAGAACCTTGGAAAATCTCAGATATGACAGTTAATATTTCACAAGCGATTTCAAAACTCGTTTTCGTTCAACTAATTTTCCAGCTACGTGCGACGTGAGAAAGTGAGATCAAATATCACTCGTATACGCGTATTTTTCTGGCTACTACTTGTATTTGTATAAGACTTTCTAGATGAACGATGATCTTTATCTAGCAATGACAGTGACAGTGAGGCTCGAGGAAAGTAAACTACCGTAATTAGTGGTATGAAAATATTGTCACGGTGCGAATGAATTAGCAAGATTGTAAAAAATGGATCTCAATACGTGTATTTCCAGTCAGAATATTTAAAAAAATGTTTAATTACACTAGTCGTTGGATTAGAAGTTGTTCATGCAAAGAGGCATACCAAATAATCGCCTTCTCTTTGCAGTTTGTTGCATTTTCTTTGAAACCGAGCGCTGTCACGAAAATAGTCACCATCAAGTAAATCATAAATAAGAGATGTTGAGAAAACGCACTCGCTCGCATAAGCACGCACACACGCACACGCATCCAGTTTACATGCAATATTTACAAAAGTATTAAAGACGCATTTACAAATTACACAAACGTTATGTTTCCCAAAACCCTTGAATCCTTGGTCGTTTAAAAATGTTGTTTAAAGTGCAATTCGATCACAATTTAGATTCATTTTTTTTATAAATAAATAAATAAATTAAGTATTGATTAGTGTAATGAAAGCTTTACAATGAAGGGTTGGAAAGACTTGGAAAAAAATATTCTGAAGCAAACAATTTGACAAAACTGTTTTCTTTACGGAAACATGGATTTTATCCAAAGTTTTCAAAGTGATGTATAAAGTACGGGAGACGGCGACCTTTGTTGACTTCATCACAGGCTGACATGACGCTTTTTGTCAAAGGTCGAGGACCGCAACTGAAGACTCCAATTTTGCTTACCTGCAAAAACGTGTACATAAGCACCAAAAGGACGAAATATATGATAAATGTTGGTTTAACGACGGCGCGTACACTTACGTAACTGTGTTTTTTCTGTACAAATTTCAAAAACGAAGTCATGTCCGGTCTCCCGAAGTGATTGATTGCCTTCAAGCCAGTAAAAATACTCTTCTGCGAGAGTCTTTGAAAATGGTTCTCACAAATGTACTAAAACGGAGAAAAAACAGAATACAGAATGTGTAGCTCTATAAAAGCACGACTACTCTTTGTGTTAAAAAGAAGACTGACCAGCATCGTCGTTCGTAAATCGAACTTGTGAAAGAATTGCGTTATAAAAATATGAATTTCCAAAACATTCGTGACGTCCTTTTTCTCGACATCTCTGAGAACGTCGATGAACCACTCGAAGTGTTTGTGGGACGGGCAAATCCATAAAAAGTAAACCTGTAAATTAATCATTTGCCCGTTAATTCTTTGGAAAGGCAGAAATGCGTTAAGAGGCGGCGACGTTGGCAACGGACTTTTTTACAAGCTACGCCAGAGTATCGATTTGTCGAGGTGCCGAAAACCAAATCGTTGAGCATGGAAGCGTAAGGAGTGACGCCGATGCCTCCCCCGACCATCACGGCCACCTCGAACTTGTACCAATCTTGATTCCCACCCCCGAACGGGCCCTCGATGCGTATTCTTGGCTGCTCGTCTTCCGGGTTATAATTGCAAGGGTCGAAGTAATTCCTAAGCTTCCATGTCCAGGGTCCCTGAGCCTTGATATGACACGAAAGAAAGTTTTCGTGTGGTGCCGAAGTCAGAGTGAACGAGTGAAATTCGTTGGACTGAAAGGCGGTGCAGGCGAGGCGCACCCATTGTCCCGACAAATATTTCAAATTCGGCGGCCTGTAAAACTTGATCTTGATCACGTCCGAGGGCAAGAGCTCCGTTTCCATTATGTCCAGCGCCATGTACTTTGTTCTCAGACTCACGATCTAAAATTTATTATCGAATTACTTTTTGTAAGGAAAAAAGGTAAGAAAGCAAAAAAGAATTTTACCTTGTCGAGCGCGTATATTACGGCTGGTCCGACGAAGAACATCCAGAATCTCGGGGCTCCCGTTAATCTCGCCAAACCGTGAATCAGGCACAAGGCGTACATCAAAATATACAGACTGTGGGTGGACCAGAAAAATTTGTACGCTTTTTTGCGAATCGTAGGATGCGCGAAGACAAAAATGATGGTCATTACGATGAAGAGAAGAATTCCTGTTATGCCTAAAAAAATATGTGAAAAATGTGAAAGATGTGAATAGATGTGTGTAAAGAAAACATCTCATGAAAAAGAAAAAAAGAGAAAAAAAAACAACAGAAACTGTTAGTTTTCGCGCAAAGCTGTATTTGTAAGGACGATAAACGAATAAATCTCACCCGTGACAGTTCTGAAAAGCCAGAAAGATATCGTGAGCCGTGCGTCGCTGGGAAAGCTTATTTCGCTGGTGAGGCAGCGCAAATGTGAAATCGGCTGGGTCGACACGTGATAAAAGTTGACCATATGACCGACCGTGTGCAAAACGGAAAAGAAAAGAGCCGTACAAGCGGCAATTTTGTGAAATTGAATGTGGGAATCGAGAGGAATGTACTGCTGTATGGAGAACTCTTTGAGCTTTGTCAAAAGATTCCGGGACATTGTCAGCAGTAAAAGACTGTAACAAAACGACAAAGCGGCCGCGGAGCCTCGAGTTATGGCAATGCTCACGCCCATTATGTGCCGCAAATCGGTGTGTTCCGTCATAAATGAATAGTCTGCGAACAAGAGTGAAAAGGATGATAGATTTTACTCTCGCTCTTTTTTTTTTTTAAAAAAAAAGCGAAATCATTGCACTCACGAATGAATCTTTCGACGAACAAGACTATGGTCGTCACGTAGAATATGAAGAGGTAGAAAATGTTTTGCCGATTTTCCTCGAGGAAAGTGGAAATCGCGTCCCATTGTTTGCGAGTCCAACTTTTGTAAGCCTCGGTTGGCAATTGCTCGATGTGGAAACCGGTCATGCGGGCAACGTTTGTCGACGTGTCGAGGAAATTTTGTTTGGCTCCTTTGCAATCCAGCCCGATCGCCACGAAATCGCCCTTGTATTCTTTCATCATTAGCTTAAAATCGCTGTACGTTAAATAATTCTTCCTCTCAAGGCCTGCGTCCTAAGTGAATCGTTGAAAAAAAAGGCATATTAATCAACGCGATCAATCACGATCGGTCGGCAAATTCTCATCACCCACCTGGAACATTCCATCGATTAATTCCGTCACGTGATCATCCGAGAGGCTCGTCGTACGGGCTATTTCTACCAAAGATCTCAACATTTCTGAGAGTTCCTCTTTATCGATAACGCCGTTGCTGTCTTTGTCGCACATGTCGAAAATGATACGGAGTTTGTCCTCCGTTTTGCCCCGAGAAAAGAGTAAAACCGTGTCCAAGAATTCCTGAAAAGTTAACATTTCTTGTTGTACCCGAGCATTTCTTTTTGTTCGAGGCGACTTGGACTTAATACCTGAAACGATATTCGACCATCGCCGTCTTTGTCGACGATGTTGAACATTTTTTTAACGAAAACAGCGTCCGGCCTCATGCCGAGAGCACTGGCAAATTCGCTTTTCGACAGAGACGTTCTCATGACTGTGACGACTTCGCCGCTGTCGCTGTCTTCGGATCTTCGTCTTCGTTCCCCGGGTCGCAGGCCGAATGTTAGCGCGTAAGCCTCCCGGAAAAACTGGCGAAAAGGCAAAAAAAGAAAGACTAGACTGAACCATGCCGAAATGATAGGATTTTTGAAAAGGAAAGCTCGAACTAAGATACCTGCTCGAGCTTCTTCTGGCGACGCTCCTTCGTCTCAGCTTTAGCTAGCATCATGACCCGATTAGTTTGTGACATCGTGTAGTGCTTCTTGTGCGATGCGAGGAATGCTTCCAATTTCGCAATAAACTTTCTACGCGAGCTTGGAGAATCCAGTTCAAGGACGAGGTCGTAATCGCGCGGTATTCGCAAGAGTACCAACGCTTTATGATGCCCGGACTCGCTTTCCTGGAAGATTAGTTGTCATAAATATAGTTGCGCGATACCGCGCGCTACTGCGATATGCTACTGCGCCGCATATCCGATTTAGCATAATTTTGATCGTGTTTTCTTGTATTAGTAGACGGGGGGGGGGGGGGGAACTCCTTATATTCATCTTATTCATCGAAACTCGCAAACTTGTTTTTGCGAGTTTGCGAGAACGCATTTTCAACATACCTGAGACTCTTCCATCGCAACCGAATCTATGTCGGTGAAATCGAACGTTCGCAAATTTTGGCCTTTGCGATCCACGATGTGCAGAGCGCACTCCGGCCCGAATTTGATCTTTACCAGGCGGCGGTGATTCGCGTGCAGCCACTCGCGAACGATCATTTTGTCGACGCAGATGCGACCGTCTCTTTGCTTCTGAATCGCCTCTTGCAGAATTTTCAGTCTTCTTCTGCGGCGATTTTGTAGTTTTACCAAACCATACCCTGCACAAGCGCACAGTACCGGAATGAATCCGAGAAAAATGCAGGCGTAAATGTAGACGAACTCGCTTCCCTGCAAATTCATTTCAATACAACATTTTTTTCCATCTTTTTTCGATCGATGAACGTGCAATAAGTATTGTTTTATCAATTTTCAATTGCGATGTTCGGCGATAAACGTTACGGGATGGTATTTTATGTTTCCAATACCATCCCGTAATCAACTTTCATTCGAAACTTGAGACGAGTAAAACATTGGCGAGAAAAGTACATACGTGCATACCTCATACATAACGAGAGTTTTTCGATGAAATAATCGAAAATATGCAAAAAAGGAATGCCATCAAAAGCGGAACCAACAAGTCGGCGCTCTAATTAATTAGTTAATTACAAAGAGGGCTGCGATTCTCTTTGTCGAGATTTTTTAGCCATGAATTATATCACCTCGCTCACCGGTGCAATCATTCTCGCCGCTAATTATCCTGCCTAAATACGGGAGCCGGGAGCCGGGAACGGGCACCTCAGTATTTTTATAAATAACGCGTGAGCCGTTGCGCAAGAATCGGCGCAAAAACGAGTGTAACGAGTGTAACGGGAGAAATGTAAAGAGGATTTTTCCGGTATTGCGCAATGATAGAGCACGCCAATCTGATAAATACCGAAGACCCGAGGGGAATCCGTTATTTTCATGATTTTTCCTTTTTGAAATTTCATTACACAACAACGACGCGCACTGAAAGTCGTCGAAAGGCACGCAATTAGAGTTTATGTAAAGACACTCGTTGCGGATAAATGCGAATCTGGTCTTCAAAGGCATTGATATCGCTACGGGAGAAAAAAGCATCGAGTCAATGAGGAAATCCGCTAATTCGAATTACAGTTTTCTATTTTCTCCTTAAATGTCTCAAAGCCATGAATCCCACGAATCTTTAAATTAATTTTACCTCGAAATAATTATAGCGTTGCAGTGGCGCGCAAGGTTCCAGCACGGATGAATTCAGCTGGAACGGTTGCGGACAAGGATCCTTTTCCGACCAAATAAATACATCCCTTTGAATGGAATGCGCACCGATGGTAGTCGTATTCGTTATCACGTCCCATAACGTCACTCGCCGGATGTCCTCTATTTCGCTCTTTGTGAAGATCCTATGATCAGTATTAAGTACGTGTTCTTCATTATTACTAATATTATTTCTCAGATAAGCTCATTGTACAACGAGAATCAAGTATCAATTATATTCTTGTACGGAAGGGACTTTGTAATAACAAGAAACTGAAGGAACAAAGCAAATGCAAAAAACTGCTCATTCATCGTCCCAGATAGACAAGATAGACATTTTTTCGAAAGATTGTCTAATGTCATTTGTTTTGTGATGCTGCTTATTTAAATATTACTTCAAAAATAGTGTTTCGGTACTTTGGTGAGAGAAGGATGGCCTCTATCTGCAATGGCACTCTCCCAATTAATCATTCGAACTAATAATAGGATGACTTTTATTTCTATCATTTGTTTGTTTCTCGATGCTTGTTTTGTAAATTTCAGACAATCTGTGATTTTGAAACTTGAACATTGACGAGTTTCATTCACATAAAATTGCATGTTCGATGAAGAAAACTTTTTTCAAAGAATGCAAATTTCGTTGGGTAAATTTTATACATTTCAAACAATAATAATGAAAAACGAATTATCTTTAAGATCTGGACTGCACTCGAGTCGTTTTCAAAATTGAATACAACTTTGAGAAAAAGTAATGATTTCGATAAGTGGCCACGAATAATTGAAATCTACGAGATAGAGAAGTCAACGCGGTATTTCATTTATTGGTTCCAAAATTATTGGAACACGAATTATATTATCGGTGACACTCCGTGTTGTGTGTTGCGTTAAATGTTGTAATTACGATCTCCGATCGGAGCACTAAAAATTCAGCTCTTTTTTGGATACGCGGGTCGAAAGCTTGGATTTTCACAAACAAAAAGCCTAATTTTAAAAAGAAAAAAAAGAGGTGAATTTTGCATTACACCGAGAGATCGCAATTACAACATTGTACTCGAATTGCTTCGTCGGACTCATTAAGATATGAGTACATCCTGATATTATATTTTCACAAAATATGAATTTACACTTTGAGTAAAACATGGTTCCTACAGGTTTCTTTTTTCCCCTGCTGAAATTTAAAAAAAAACGTAAACTGACCCATTGTCGTCGTTTTCGAACCAAAATCGATCGGAATCCCTCAGTCTCAAAAATTGTTCCCTGATAACGTTGCTGAAAAGTTCCCCGGGGCCGGAAGTAGATTCGAGCATGCCGCCGACGTAGACATCGATATTGTTTAGGTTATTGTTATGGATTTCCATGAGAGCGCGCAGCAGTCCCGGGTTCTTGTTGAAAAACTCGGGATTGATCTCGTTCCAGGTTTTCCGCCGACCGAGTTTTAAATGTCCCCGTGCTGTGTTGTAGTCCGGAAGCCCATTGTCGCGTCCCCGCATGATGTTTAGCGCTCCAAGATCGCGGCGCGTAAATTCCATCGGCCCGAAAAGGTTGTTCCGGATATCCGTCCCAAGCAGATTATCCTCTCGTTCAGCCAACTGTGATGACATTCCCATTAAAAGCTCCTCAATCGTACTGTTTGCCAGAACTTCCTGCATGGAAAGGGCACACAATTGAGCAACTTTGTTTCGTTTCGTTTCGTTTCGTTTCGTTTGTTTGAACGTCGAATGTGGCGAACTGGTGAATGCGAACCTATACTACCCTATACACATTTACAGTTTACGCAATAATTCTTGCGCGTCTTGCGTCAGAGGAGCGCACGTTTTAGTTAACGCACGTTTTAGGATAGAGTGTAATATAAATATTTTATGAAGATTTGAAAATGTTGAATGTATAATTGGTGTTGATCTTTGCGAACATTTGGTTTCTTCCTTATTACTTAATAGAAAAGAGAACAGTCGAGTGGTTTTGTTTAAACTGTCGATTAAGGCCACGCTGCGAATCTGCGAATCTGCGGACGAGTTCTTCAATGAACTTTCGATCGCGTTACTTTTTACATTCCTTGACCTCATCAAGAGAGTATAGTAATCGTCTACCAATCGAGACGCGCTTCTGCTAACCCAATTTCCTATATGTATTTTAAGCGTTCTGTTTGTTACGTTTGGGTTTTAAACCTCTTTTACCCCTTTTTACTTTGGTAAAAGTATTAAAGTATTAAAAGTAGTAAAGTATTTTTGCAAAACTGGAATATAATATCTGAGGTAATTTTTCCATACTTATATTGGATGTTATTAACCAATATCAGAACCGGAATTGTTCCACACGGCAGTATGGCAAAAACGTTTATGGGCGTTAAATAAATATCTAGAAGTGTGAAAAATTGTTCACAATACATGCGAAAAAAATGGATGAAAAGCATTGAAAGTGGAATCACTTCCGATAGTTTTCTCTAAAACTTCTACACTTTGTAAGTCATAAACATTTACGTAATGTTCGAAGAAAGTTCCAAGTGTTGATCAAAGTGCGTTCTATGTGATTAAACGATCGTAATTCATAATAGCATTGTGTGGAACGTAAATACTTACTCCGTACAGTTTTTACCAAAGAAAATATCTTCATCAAAATAATGAATTGGAAAAGTAAGCGTCGAAACTACGTTTTTACTGAAATTACTTTCGCATATAAAACGAAAGTAATGTTTTAACTAATAAGATAAAATTGAGTCGTAAAAATGTAATGTTTATTTTGTAGTATCATTCATCATTGTTTAACTATGAAACAATTATGGTACGAATGAGGCAGAGCGAAAGAAAGAAAGGGAGAGTACTCTCTCCTCCCATTAGTGGTCCAAAGTTGCCGC
>JABFQM010003201.1:0-12440 GCA_022816865.1 Zelostemma sp. ZL-2020
TTTTTTTTTCGTGAAGAAGGAGATGTTGTTAAATAAATTATACTGGCATATTAAATGTAATTAATGACGTTGCGTTATAAATATTTTTTCTAATTCACCCTTGCATTAAAGTATCGATCCACCTTAATAATAAGGTAATTAATTAATCACATGATTAAACAAAAATATATAGTATCGAATATTATATAATATATTTTCAAAAAAATCAGAAATTTTATCGTTCTATGTAAAATTGCATAGATTGAGCAAAAAACGTCGAAGAATGTAGACAAATTCGTCTTGTCGGGATAAATCATCGACGAAGCGTATTGATCTTGACAAATGCGCCGGGATTAAAGATCACGCATACCGCAGAAAAATAATCAGCGGAATCGGTGGTTCAAGAGTTGATGAGCGAACAGGCCGCGTCTGCCTGTTAAAAACACGTTACCATTGTCGACACGGCGAGTCGAGGATAAAAAAAACTGACATTGCGTACACCGTGAAATAAGTGCACGCTGCGGATATCTCGTTAACCTTGTCCAGTTTTTTTCTTTGTTCTTGCTGCTCGCTTTTGTTCCTTTTTTTTTTCATTAAAACATTTTCTCTCCGTCAAACCCTTAGTGCCGGCAGTTATGGAATTTATAAAGATGAAATCTTTCAAGGACCACGACTGCACGAACAAAACGTCTCGACGGCGAATATTCTTACTGTCAATACGAGGATGGAATTGTAATTGAATGTCAGGAGGCGAGGTAATGAAAAATCTTAACGAAGAAGTCATCGGTACACGTAACGTTGGAAAAATGTTCTAATGACTTCGATCCGTGAGGCAAAAACAAAAGTTGCGTCAACGTGATGAAACATTTGTAATTTATTTCATGACGAACCGCAATGGTGCAAAAGGAATTCGCGAGCGACAATACAATACCACTATAAATTCCGTCATTCCCAATTAATTCTTTCGTCACGAAACGTTTCGAAGGAAAAAGACGAGCAACGACTTTTTCGATTCATCCCTAGCGAAAATGCGAAAAAATGCGGGAAAACACGAGTTGGTTGAAGAATATCGAAAGTACCAAAAAACTTCTTTCTATTTTCTGTATTTTTTCTATTTTTTGCCAGGGGTGCGATTCTGGAAAGGACAGTTTTTTTCAAACTCCACATTCCATTGTTCTCTGGAAATGAATATAAATTTTCCTCTGACGTCACGCGAAGGTAAAAATATGAGTTATATTTAATTTTTGAGAATGGTATTTTGACAGTTTTCCTAGGGGTACGATTCTAAAAAGGAAAGTCTTTTTAAAACTCCGCATTCCATTTTTTGTCTCTGAAAATAAATGAATTTTTCTCTGACGTCATGCGAGGATAAAAATACGAGTTTGATTGGATTTTCAATAATTATATTCTATTTCTTCGGAAGACGCAGGTGATTAGCATAAATGATCGTTTCCGCGGGTCAAAGTGTACGATGAGAAATGAAAAAAATGTTTTTCTTGATTTAATTAAGCGGCGAACAATTTGAAAATGCAACTCGCAATTATTTGTCACATGCAGCTGCGATTGCATACCAGATATCGCGAGCCGTGCACACGCGAGTTGCCAGCAAAGATAATTCGTAAACAACATGCAACGTCGCTTAAAATGTATGCAGGGAAAGCTCGAATAGCATATTGTATCTCTCGCGTAATCATTGATATTTCGTCATCAAAGTCCGAGTATTTCCCGAGAAAAATTTACGATCGATTAATGGGATAAATATTAAAATGGAATGAAAATTGAGTCGGAATAAATTGAGTTGAGCGCAATCAATTAACGCATTCTTGTCATTTTCGAGGTCGGTTCGAACGACCTCCGGATGCGTGACAGATAAAACGAGTATAAATAGATAACAACCCAGAATCAAGATTTTTTCGAATTTCCCGCTCGAATCTTTGCTCGTAAATCAATTTTAGCGTGCTGTTTTTTTAGATCGAGGATACGCAACAGTAACTAAACTCGATTAACTCGGAACTTTAACTCGCATGTTTCGTTACAGATTAAAAAGTTTGCATTATTACACTGCATGGATTTTCGATACCATTTCAATTGAAATTAAAGTTATCGAACCAGGAGTTTAGGAAAAATGATTTCAATGTTATTAACTGTGTTTTCAACAATATTTTAATGTTATCTACTGAAATGGGACTTTTTTTTAAACAAAATTGACAAATTACATGAATACTCGGAAAAGTTTTATGATTCATTCGACTCGGAAACTTTTTAAATGTGTAAAAAAGGACTTTTTCTGTAGTTCTAATTTTTTAAATTGATTTACTTCAAAGAAAGACCCGAACTTGGCAACTTTTAGCGTGCAAAAAAAGACTTTAATCCGATGAATATTCGGCCAATTGTTTTTATCTAGAGTTGTAATTTGTTAATCAATTTTCTTTAAAAAATGACCCGAATTTGACTTCCGTTGTATTTTTCAAATGCCGACGTTTCACTTGGTAATAAACTATTTTCAAAATTTTCAACAGGTGAATTGTTTAAAATCGAATAACAAACAAAATGAGCAGATTTTGTTGAGAATATAAAAATAGTTTTTTTCCAAAAAGAAAAATGGGATAAAAATGTAATAATAAAATCGAGAGAAACAGTTGTAGATACAAATTTTTATTATAATCTATTTGAATAACTCGAAAAAGTAAACAACTCTGGAAAATGTCCAATTTCAGTGACGATGTCGCATGAATCCTCGTACTTCGCAACTTCGACCCTTAAATCTGTTACTTTCAGTCGGAAACATTCTTTAAAAACGACGAAAAACGTGTCAACATTTCACATGAATAATAATTTGTTCGAAACATGGTTAAAAAAGATTCGAAGGTCGAAAAACAACAAAAACATGCTCGAAAAGAAGTCAACGAATAAGTAGTAATTTTTGTACTTTTGTCGCAATATTTGCCATTGTCTCGCACTCGCGAGAAGTTTATAGACGTTCCGAACAATGACATTACGCCCAGCGCATATCACACGAGATTATACAATTAATTTCAAAAAAACGGGAGAGAAAGTCAACCATGTAAATGAACTATCGGGGGCACGGTTCGCGTAGATTTTTTTCTTCTCAAGAAACTAATAATTTCATTGTAGCGCCGCACGTTTCAACTTTCAGGGCGTCGCAGCCGGCAAAAAAGCTCGCAGCAATTTAGGTACTATTTACGACGGCATCTTTCTTCCCGAGAGTACATTTCCGTAGATTCGCGTAATTCATTCCCATTTTTCCGTTTTAAAAGCCCGTGTCGTAACTTGCAACAGTTCGCGAGTATTCTTACGAAATTATAACATGCCCTTACGTTTTACCAGGGCGTCGAAGGCCCGTTAACGATACAAGATTCGCTTATAAATGTGTTTATACGAAGAATGTACATCGTTAATATACTGACATGATTAATCCTTATTTCATACATCGTCGGAAAGTATAAAACACTATACGTGACTGTTTTTGGATCGGCTCGTCGAAGATCGAAAGCAAAAGTTCCGTAGGAAAGTTGTATTAAAGCTTAGTCATTCCGCGAAATCCGTTCTCTGCTTCGAAAACTTCAAACGTGCGTGTAATTACAAGCTTTTCATTCTTTTTCCCGTCTTCTGATCGCGTACCGCGAGAACCCATTCATAAGTACATCGAGAACAAATCTCGGACAGCGCGCTCGTTTTTATTCTACGTGGACTTTTGTCACAAACTTACACAACTAGATCCTATTTTTATGTACAGAGTAAATATACCACAATATCGCACTCACAGTTGAGCATCTTTTCATGAAAAAGATCTTCGCTACCGCGTATTTTCAATCGACTTTTTCGATTACGAATTACAGATACCACGAATTTACAAATGCGGAAAATTATGCTACGAGTGACGCAACTGAAGAGCCAATGGAACGAAAAACTCGTCGAGTGTTAGTTTGATGAGAAACAATTTTCATATAAATCGAAAATATGAAATGCAATTTGGGTAGGAACTTACATTCAATTACGCTGTTGCACAACGTTCCATTTTTCTCGTACAAATGCAAATAATTAAGAAAACACGCGAGTAACAAAGAATATAAATTAACGAATCGACCATCGTGGTATTTAGCGTCTCGAACAATGAAATCACAATTGAAGGGTAAAATCGAATATTTCCGAGCTAAATACCGGGATGATAAAAACATATTCCTTTTGCATGATCAAAAAGACGTGACATATTTCGTTTCTCCTCGCGTTACATTAGAATTGCACTTGTGAAATGAATAAATGCATTGAAAATCGCGCATCGATTAACATTAATAAACACTGCAATAAAACATTAAATCTATGCCGAGTGCACAAATTAAGAGACGAAAGGAAGCGCGTAATATTACATTGTTCTTGAAACTTTTCCAAAGCAAAAATCATAATAAATCGGTACATTTCGGTAACAGCAAAGTTGCCTCAAAATTGTTACATTTTTTTCCATTGGCTCGAAATTCATGATATTTACAATCTTTTCGTTATATAAAAATACCAACAATAATCGCGTGATTGTGATTTCAAAAACATTGCAAATTTCCGCAAGCTCGCCCAACACTCGTACTCAAATTTGGCAGTATATTGTCCCAGTTATGAACCCTCTATTGTTGCATAGAAATCTTGCCAAAAAGTCTGACGGATTTTGCAATTACCAAAATCGTAAAAAATTAAATAATGCTCGCATCGAATTCGTCTTGCACGTTCCCTATAACAAACTTTGCATCAATTAAAACGTCTTTTCAGTTCTTACGGCAATGCTCTACACAACTACCTGGAAGAAATCTGCGTACAATAATCTGCTTATCAACTATTCGGTGATTATTCGAGAGGATTCCAAGCTGCCCGCAACGCCGTCCAAGTTTCCAACTTTGACAACTTTGATCGACGATACGGATTTCCTTCGGAATCTTTTCGATTACTGAAACTTATAAGAAACTCGTTAAAATCACAATGATTCACCGATAATAATAGCAATGACAATCTACTTAACAACGACGTCGAGCGACTCCCGCCTTTCTCCAAACCTTTCCGTTCCGAAAGCATTCGAGAAAGCGCGAAAATCGCGTCCTGCCTCTTATCAACATATCCAGGTTTTCTTACAATTCCACTTAATCCTATCATTGTAAAAGTGACATAATACTAATGATTTTAATTTGGCGATTATTCTGCATTGGAAAACAATCGTTTACTCGTAAAGGTGATTGGAAATTCATCTTCGCGGACGCGAATCGACGTAATCGACGACCTTTTCATATTTTCTTTTTTCCATCGCGCCGAGCACGAACGAGCGCCGATGAATAATTTAAAATAGAAACGACAAATATTTATAGCTAGAGAAAGAGGACACTTCAGTGACAGCATCGAACATCCGCCCCGTATCTCGTTTGGCACTTGCGCTTGAAAACTCGCGCACTCTCCAAGTCATTTGGCGACAATGAAACGCGGATGCTTGGAAAAATTACCGCGTACAAAAGTGTATGAAAAGGAATTTCCCCGCTTGGGAGCGCGTACAAAATACTCGATATCGTTCGACTCGTCGCATCCAACATTTATCGCCCCAAACATGTTTGGAACGCACGTCGCTCAAAAGTCGTACAAAGATGAAAATCTCTCGTTTTTATTCATACAAAACACATCGATCTAAAAAATCTCTCAACACTTCGTCTCCAGCGTGCGTACCCTCTCGGAAAGTAGTTTCCCTTCGACCCTCGTTTTCACCTCGACGCAGTTAACGCCCTCGACGGCGGCTTCTTCCAAGGACGAATAGCTCAACGTTGTAGCTTCGCTCGCGGGCGACGTGACGCAACTCTCGGCAACGCTCTTGCTCCTATGAGCAGAATTCGATCTTTGTTGAGCCTTGTTGATGTGCAAAGAAAAATGTTCCCCCGCGGACGATTTGGCCGGTGATTTTGGCGAGCTCTCGACTTTCACGTCGACGCGCGACGGGCTCCGAGAACGCGAGACATGTAGAGGACTCTCGGGACTGGCGAGGTTGTCACCCGGGAGGATTTTCGAGCTTGCCGCGAGCCGACTCGCGCAGGGCGAATACTTGGACAGGTTGATGGCGACCTTGTCTACCTCGACAATCGTCAACGACGGCTGACTCGTCTTCTTCAACGTCGATGCCTTCTTCTTCGCTGGTTTCTCGTCCTGGCTGGAAGAAAAGCTCTTGCTGCACCAGAACTTGCAGTCCTTCTTCAACTGCTCGTCGCAGCAGCTTTGGTTCTTCGTCAACGTAGCTTTACTCTTTTTCGCTTTCGAGGAGTCTTCAAGTTCGATCTGCTTCGTCAAGGATTTCACGTCGAGCGGGCTCGTCGCTTCGAATTTACAATTCTCCACCTGGATCTTGACCAAACTCGCGTTCCCGGTTTTTGGATGAGAATTGGGATCTTTGCTTCTGTGCAGCGACAGCTTCTTACGAACGACCTGTTTCACGCCGTCTACTTGGAGCATGCTCTTTGTCCTCTTCTCCACGTCCTTGAGACTCGCGGTGAGCTGGGTCAATTTCGCGTTGAATATTTCTTTGCCATTGCTGCCGCTGGACTCTTTAAAAGCGGATCGCGACGGATCTTTCGCGTTTGCCTTGACGTGCTCCTCGGAGACGAGGAACGCATCGTTGACGGGCGAAATGTCTCCGTCACAGGGCAGGAGAGCGACGTCTCCCGCTGAAGGCGATTGCTATAGAAGCTTTTCTGTCTGGGAGCTGGTTGAGATGGAGCTGATGGTGTTGGAGGTGTTAGAAATCGAGTGTCCTTGGCTGCTGACCCGTGCGTGTCCGCCCCCTTGCCCCCCCTGACTTTGGGAGAGGCTTAGTCGCCGTCAGTTCACCAGCTCCACGCTCACGAACTGCTTCAGTCGCTCCAAATACTGGTTGTACAGTTCCACGTCGTTGTGGCCGGCTCCCTAAAATTCGCAAATTCTTATCAACTCTTTTCGCTGTTACGACATACAATTTCATTTACAATAGGTTCTTTAATGCGCTTCGAGAACTGCTGAATGAAACACGGGAAACATTATCTCATTCGACACTCTCGTCCTAGTTCATGGAAATCGATATAAAGCTAAACAATGCTTTTGCATTCTATATCAAGTTTCTTCCATATCTAACATCTCGGGAAGCGTAGCTGTGTTTATTGTTGTTTGTCTTATCAGTGACTGAAAAAGTGATTGCGTCGTGATTATTCTTAAACGAAAACGAAATTAATAAACGCAATTGGCAAGTACCTCGACCCATAACGGTTCGACCGCTCTCGGGCACCGCTCGTATATCGCCAAACCGTGGCTGAAGTTGATGACTTCGTCGTCGGTCCCATGGATTACCAAAACCGGCGACGTGACTTTTGGCACCTTATCTATACTGTAATAAAAACATAAATTAGGTATCTCAATGTTCTTCGTTTATCTCCCTTTTTTTTAATTACAAATCGATAACTCTGGAATCGAAATATTTTTTTGTTTGCGCAACGAGTATCGAAATGACGTAAGACTCGCCATCTTACGTGGCAAAAGAGTTTCGCGACGAAAAGCATTAAGAAATGAGACCCCGCATTTATCAAATCCCTGATAATCATCGGCATCGAATTTCCAAACGGACAACAAAAAAACATCAACCGGATAAATCTCTTTGATAAACATTTTCGTCGTCTCCCATAACAATTGCGCTAAAACAAAAATCATGAATATTAACAACAAACCAAAATGACCGTGAAAACTAAAACCCAAAGTTACCTTGGGAACACGTCGAAGAACCAAGTGCGCTTGGTGTTTGGAAACGCGACTCTCATCCCGGACATCAAAGGCGAGTGCAGAACAACAGCTCCGACTTCGTACCTAGATGCCAGGTCAACCGTCGGCACGGTCCCGATGCTTTGCCCGTAAAGGATGATATTTTCCGGACTGATCCCGTAGCGTGTCCTGAGAGCATGCCAAGCGGCGTCTATGTCCGCGTACAAATTCTTCTCCGAAGGTTTGCCGCCGGACACGCCGTACCCGGAGTAATCGTAGCTGAAAATATTGCAATTAATCCTGGAACCGAGGCCCAGGTAGAAGCTGGACATTTGTCCCAGGTCGACGGCATTGCCGTGGGAGAAGAGGATGGTGAATCGAGCGGTCGCGGAGCAGCGAACGAAAAGACACGCGATGCGATTTCCCCGGGAAGTCCTCGCGTAGAAACCTTCGACGGACTCTTTTTCTCGCTCGGAATATTGCCATTCCGCCCTCTCGGAAAGTGAGATTTGGAACTTGGAGCTTTCGTCCTCGATGAAGGTGTAGGTGGGTTCCGGAGGAAGAAAAGCGAGTTTTGCCGCGATCCTGGATGGACAGGGCGGGCAGCAGAAGAGACAACAGAGCTCGCTGAGGCTCAGCCCGTTCATCGTTGTTTAGGGATATTCGAGTGTCGTGGCGGCTCGCGATTATACCTTGGAATAAACTCGTCACAGCAGCACATCGGGCGAAGCGCGTACTCGGTGCACCGCGATTTTTTCTCGATCGACGACGCGACTTTTTAATAGAGCATCGTTCGCTGTGAGTCAACCATGACCGACGACCATGACAGCTTGCTATGTGTAGACGATTGTCCTGGCCTGGCTTTTGCTTTGCGCGTGCATTCACACCTGCTGATATCGAAAGAAAGAGGTTATCGCTGTCGAGGATTATCGATGCCTCGAACGCGATTGAACGAATTTCGAGGAGTCGATGACAATCAGCGTCCAAGTGCTACCACCAGTGGAGAGTCCGAGAACTACAATTGTACACGAAAATACGAAAAAACAAACAAAATAGACGATATTTTTTCGTTTGATTGCATATCGTACTGTCGCATTTAGAACTGATCAACATTCCATAATAAAATGTACGAGTACAGACAAATTAGAACATGTGTTTTATTTCAACCCCAATGCAAATTAAATGCGTATTTTTGCGGTAATTCATTAATGAGACATGAGCAACGGTGGGTGGTGTTTGGAGGGAAAAAATAATTGCAAAGAGTCAAAATATGTGCATGGTTTATTACAACGTGAATATTTGATTATTGAATAATTTTATATTTGAGTAATTGAAGTACTTCTTTCGTACTTCAATTTTTCTTCGTGGCGAGTTCGGCAAGGCCAGCGACGACCTTGAGTCCGGGGTGTTTTCAGCCTACGTCTTGGTAACGTATCCAGTTCCAGGTCCAGTTTTGTTAATACATGCTGGTGCAGTAATCTCGGGCTCGCGAGAAGCATTTCAAAGCATTGTCCAGGTCGTCGCTTCTTCGAATGCTTTCCTTTATGGAATCGCTGTTTTTGTAGTTTTCCAAGTCCGCATCGAACTTCTCCAGTTTTAGCGTGTCTCGGTCCAGCCTTGATCGGTCGTTAGCAACTCTTGGGAGGTGGATTGAGCAACGTCGGGCAAAGCGGTAGCGTTCAGGGCATGGAGCGCGAGGTACAGAGAGACATGTAAGTCGTCATCGCGTGGACAATGGCCATTTCTAGAGCTTCTATTCTCAAGGTAATTGATGCATCTGGGAAATGAAAAGACGAAAGAATACAGCAAAATGTATGAAAACATGAAAAAAATTGAGTAGTACAGAAAAATGCTTCATTTGATCGATCCAGGTACCTTCAGTAACGGATTCCCAAGCATTTTCTTGAAGGCTCCGGTCTGATTGGGCGTCAGGATCGAGACAGCAGTCCCGGCGCTTCCAGCGCGCCCAGTTCTCCCGATTCTGTGGATGTAACCCACCAAATACTTTGGTGGGTCGTAAGAGATGATCATTGAGACCCCCGGTAGGTCGATACCTCGAGCCAGCGCGTCGCTGCTGACAAGCCTAGAAAAAAAGCACCATTACCATCAATTCATTCTCGAAAACTGAGAAATTTGATTTTCGATTTACACTTGAACTTCTCCCGCTGCGAATGCGGCCAATGTCTTCTCCCGATTCTTCGGAGACATCGCTGATGAAAGTTCTTTGACCGCTACTTCTTTTATTAAACTTTGCAGTAGCAAAGCTAGTCGGTGAGCGGAAATCCCCGAGTTCGTGAAAATAAGAATTTTCGCGGGATTCCCGGCCAACGACTCATTTAATAACTGTGCTACCGCCAGGTGTTTATAATTCGGAGGACACTCGATCGCTTTTTCTTCTACGTTTGCCAAGCTCGTGTAAAGTTTTAATTTGCCGAGGTCCAGGTCTTTGTCGTCTTCGTCCACCAACGCCGAGGTCGTGAAAAGTACAGGGTTCAGGAGTCCGAGTCTGCTTAATTTCTCCGGATCCTGGGACAGCGTCGCGCTCAAAAGAATTTTCTGCGCCGGTGGAGTGGTACTGAAATCACAAGGTTTCAAATTTAGAAATCGATTCAATAAACGAGGAGCGCAAAAGTTTGGATTTTCAGTAAAAAGATTAAAGCGGCGTTGGAAATATGGCACGCGTGTGAAACATTACCAGGAATGAACATTGGCCAGAGTGAGCGGCGGTGGCTTCGAATGAAGAGCTGGAATGTGCTGAAGCCAATCCGAAGCTTTGTCTGCTTCGTCGATAACGAGAAACCTTAAATTATCCAGAGAGAATCCTTCGGTTTTCTCAATGTGATCGACTAAACGGCCCGGCGTGGCAACGATCACGTCGACCCGGCTCTCGTACTGCCCACAATTTGCTGTAATTAAAAACAAAGATGAAACAACATCAATAACGTCCCTTCTTTCGCTACGATATAATTTAATTAAACTCTCGAGCTCTTCGCAACTCGATTACAAAATTTTTGTCGACTATGGAAACCTACTTTTCCTCACGATTCTATTTTGTTCGTCCTTGAAGGAACAAGCTCCGGAGACGAGGCTGATTTTCAAGGACGTGCAGGCCGAGTAAGCCAGCGCGACCTTGTAAACTTGAGCCGCCAGTTCTTGACCCGGTAAAACGATCAAACATCGAACTTTCCTCACGACTCGGGACTTGAGAATCTGCAAGATCGGCAGAACGTAGGCCAGGGTTTTCCCACTTCCGGTGGGCGCGCAAACGCAGCAGTCTCGTGCTCGAAGACCCATTTTTCTTTCGCGATCGCTTTTCAAGAGCCAAGCAATTACGCGATCTTGGACTGGGAAGAGCATGCTGACCCCGTGGGATTTGAGATTCTCGATGAATTCTGCCTCCAGGATTGATTCCGCTTCTTCTAAAGGCATTCCGAGTTTCAAATCGGTTGGTATAAAGCTCGGATTCGCGAGCCAGTCGGGCAAGACTCGCCGGACCTCTCGGCTTTTCCATTGTTTTTTTTCACCCAAGACGGTGAATCCCAAGTCTTGCGGCGTTTTTTTTATCGCTTCATTTTGGGATTTTGGAGCAGGTTCTTCGGGTTCTTCGTCTTGGTTGTCGGCTTCTGGGACGAATTCGAGGTCCTCGACTATCGAAGTGTTTTGGCATTTTCTATTTTTCTTTGCTGGCTTTTGTTCCGCTTCTTCTCGCTTTCTTTTCGTGGCTTTGATTCTTTTTAGCAGGGCTGAAAGGTGATCTTCCTTTGAGGCAGATTCTTCTGCTGCGTCCCCTTCATATCTGCAAAATTTGAGAGATTGAAAGAACCGGAAAATGGTCTTGGAATGTGCACTACTTTTTAAATTATTTATGAATTTCACTTTCTCGGGTACAAAGTAATCGATCATTTTTATCCGAATAGCGATATGTGGATGAAATAAGCCTTAGATTTTTTAATTTGTTTCGATGCGATTGTTTATTTACATCGCGGAAGGTGTTTTTTTGTGTTATTACATCGTGAATTAATACGGCATTTGGTCGGTACGAGAAAATAGTACAATTTTTAGGAACTCACCGATTTATCACAAACAAACCCATTGAGGTTATTGCACGTGTTTTTCAAGCTGTGTCTAGGTACACCGTTTGAGCGCGTAACTGTGGGTGCAGATCGTTCGACTGTGTCATTGTGTGTGCGACTTGCACTTGGTGCGACTGGGTGGAATGTGCGATCTGAATCGATCTTTTATATCGATATTTTTAGTGTATCGATCTTTCCGGTTCCGAATCGAATTGTCAATGGGGGTGTGTGGTGGGGGTCCCACCCCTCCCATTGACAATACGCGTTTTTTTCTTTGCACAGTTTGCAATGCTCTTTCGTGATACACAGTTGGCAATTTGGAAAATTGGTTAGAGGTAAAATGTTTGTATAAAAAGATTATGGTTTGTTCTTTTTTAATTTCAGCTAATTTGTTGACTGTTTAATGTACGAGAAATCCTATTTCATATTTAAAATTATTCCCTTCTTCTAATTCCTCTGAAACTACCGCTGTAATTCTCCGAAAAATCGAACGTGTTTACTTACTTCGAAAAGAAAATCGAGTTGATAGCTTTATCTTTTCTTAGGTCTTTGTGTTTGGTTTTCGGCTTCGCCGTTGAGTCATTAACGAAATTTTTTCCTTTATTATTTTGTTTCTTTCGAAACTCC
>JABFQM010003202.1:0-12433 GCA_022816865.1 Zelostemma sp. ZL-2020
TATTATTGATCAATCTTACTGAACGAATGGGATATTCACCCATTAAAAACCATTGAAACTCACAACCATTGGTGAATGGGGTTCAATGGTGAATGGGGTTCAATGGTGGTTTTCACTACACAATGTTCCCATTCAATACCATCGACCCATTCATGAATCAGATTCTATGGGATTTCCTAAGCAGGGAACAACATAACCTAAAATTCGACTTGACGTATGGGCGTTTCAGTGATTCAAAGTGTTATTATAAAGTCAAAAAATCGCGCTATTCGAAGAGAACTGAACATGATTATGTTGCAATAGCATCGCCTTGCCATGATTCTCACTGTCTCACTGTTTTAAATGTTATCATTAACAAAAAATTATTTTTAACATTGCTAAAAAATTCTGCTTACGATAACATTATTTTTGTTACGATAACATTATTTTTTCGGTTAGCGCTACAAGAACTGATTACTGTTACCGTTACAGGAAAATTTTTGTAGCGTAAAACGGAATTCATTGTGGGGCTAACAGGAATGCCTCATACAAGTGTGACTTATTTGTTGACATTACAGGGCAAATTTTTCTCAGTGCACACTTTCATTAGGTACTGTAACTGTTTCTGTTTCGTTAATGTAACAGAAAAGTTTCGTTTTCTCGAAAAACAACTAAAATTTTTAGTTAAAGTAACGAAATGTCATGTCAGCTAAAATTTTTAGTTATTTTAACTAAAGTTTTGCTTGTTTCTACTAAATACTTCAATCACTTTAACGAAACGATTTACAACTAAATATTTTCAGTTAATCTAACTGTAGCGCATTTTTCTCAGTGTGAATAATAAACACAAACATCAAGTTATCAATTCAAGTAATATTATGTTTGCACAAAGATCTATTATTTTATTTTACAGTCATCATTTAGCCTCTCTCAATAGATGTATATCTATGTTATATGTACAAAAACTACTGCATTTTATTATCGCTTTTCTTTAATATACTAAACATTTTAACATTTATCTTTGATACGCAAAAATCACAAAGTTGCTATATTGCCTTTTTTCTTTGGAACTACTCATAAACAGTATCAACTTTATTTAGCCAATCTATACTCAAGCTCCGAGAATTCTTCATCAATAGCAGATATTTTGCGACGCGATTCCCCGAAGATTCTGTTTTTGCACGAGACAAACGGAATTCCCTGACTTTTCCCTGACTATTCCCTAACTTTTACAGGTTTTCCAGGTTTCCAGACTTTGTGACCACCATGCCCGAGAACTGGCAACTTCCGAGGGCTGCTATAATTATTTCATTTTGTATTGTTAATTTATTATTTTCAAAGACAGTTATGTGTATTTTTGGCGTCGTGTGTTTTATTTTTATTTGCGAAGAAGCTGCAAACGTGGGTTATTTGCGGTAATTTTAAGTATAGTTATGGCATATGGTTCAGAAGTGTTCGCGGACAGGAGTCTCGAACTATCGAAAGGAAATCGAGTGACAGATTGGGACCTGTGGTCATTTCCCTACTGCCGAGTTTTGAAAGAAGGATAGTGATGAGCCCCAGGTAGCCCGATTCGCAAGATCGGGTAGTGACGCTGTTCTGTCCACCTGCGTGGCGAACATGAACATCACCACAGAAGCGAGATCTGCATCCAGGTCTCTGGAACCCTCGCTGCTGGTGCCCGCCCTGTCGGATCGCTCGCCACCGTTTTGCCACCGTCATAAAATATTGACTATTTTGATCCGATTACGGGTTATGAAATACGATTTAAATTATTATTTACATTGGAAACTTATATTTCATCTAAAGAAGCGATAAAAATTGGAATGATATAATTTTTTTTTTTTTCCATTAAATAGGCAGCGGTGGCAGACGGTGGCGAGCGATCCGACAGGGCGCGGATGGATCCACCATATTCAAATTCCATCGGAGGATAAGTTATTTCAAAATTAAAATTAGCATTTTGAAACTTGAAATCATCATTGAAGAAAATTTAGTGAAGAAAAAATTTACTCATTCAACCAATTTCGGATCGTTTTAAAAATACATTGAATTCAACATTAAAAAAAATAGATTGTACCTACATTTTTGATGCTTTACTTTGTACTATTCTGCGTCCACGCGAAGGCAACTGATTTCGAATTCTCTACTACGATTTTGACGATCATTGAAGTTAGTTGGTGAGTGAAAACGTTTTAGCGACGTTTTTTAGCCGGACATGTATACCTAAACTCGACGTTTCTTCGACGTCAACTTTACGTGAAATATACGTTTTTTCGATGTCACAAAGTTTTTGAATTTACCTTTTCTTGACGTCAAATAGTCGTTCATGTTCCGTACGGGATGGTATCGGTCGTTTCGTGGCGGGAAATTTGAAATTCGATTAACCGTAATAAGCTTTTGGCACGCGAAGCGATTCCAAAAACAGGTAGGTAAGGTTCGTATGTACCTTTTTTTGGAAAGCGTTTCGCATGCTAAAACTAGATACCTAACTTTACGTACCTTTTTTTGGAAAGCGCTACGCGTGCTCAACTAGATACCTAACCTTTCGGACCTTTTTTTGGAAAGCGCGTAAGATTAGGTATCTAGTTTTAGCACGCGCAGCGCTTTCCAAAAAAAGGTACGTTAGGTTAGGTATCTAGTTTTAGTGCGCGAAACCCTTTCCAAAAAAGGTACACACGAACCTTACCTACCTGTTTTTGGAATACGTTTCATGTGCGGAAATCTTATTACGGTCATACTGAATTTCAAGTTTCCCGCCACGAAACTACAGTTATACCGATACCATGGTTTGTGAACGCAACAAAAGTGACAGCTCGAGTCATGCAGCGACTTACAAGCTTCAATAAATGTAAATGTAATTAATTTGTAAGTACTAAAACCATACTCCTCCGCCTTTGAATGAAGTTTTACACGATAAATAAGACGTTTTTAAAAAAATTTTCTGTCAAAACGCGGGTTTTGACAAAGTAGCTCTTCTAGACCTTTACCTGCAATTATATTGAACATCGAATGTCATGTGCGAGCAGTGCTCATGCATTTACTACTTGCGTTTCGGCGGCTACATATCTGAACGAATGCTATTTTCAATTACGCTCTATTTGAGAGCGATTGCTGTTTCGAGTTCGTGGTATTTGAAGATAGTCGAGTGTAATAAATATTATCCATTAATATTTATTACACTCGCTGTACAGGCGCTCGCAGCGTGTTTGTTCTATAAAGTACCGTGTGCACCAGGGAAGATTATAGGTGATTTTTGGTGAAGGCGAAGTTAGCAGCACTCTGCTTTGCTTTATGCACTCGCCTTCGGCTTGTGCTGCAAACTTCGCCTTCGCCACGAACGATATTGAGCACCATATCGATACGCTATATCGATATAGTGTTGTGTATCGAAAAATATCGATATGAATCGAACATCCCAGTCAGTGACAATAGAAAGAAAGAGAGAGAGAGAGACTATTCCGTTCTGCTAAAATGTGATACTATTCGTATCGTTGCATTTCGTTGCGAAGAAAAAAAGTGCTATTCAAAATACAGTCGTCGTTTTCGTCTTAACACTCCTGTACATACAAGAATTAACAAACAAAAAAGCCTTGCAAGTAATACTGTAATACAATGATGCATGCGCTCGACACTCTGTACAGATTATATTGTTACGGAGACAATATCCTCATATATTTACTTCTTTCTCAGCGCGGTTCCCCGTTTGTCATCAGCGACGCATGTAAACAATCCCGACATTGTGCCTCGTGCTCGTGCCGTCTCGTCGCGAAAAATGTAATCTCGTCACACGTTTTTCGATGTTTCGTTGCGCGCTTGCATTTACTAACACACATGCTTGTCAATCGAGCGAGAAAGCAAGCACGAGTGAGCAGGTACAGGAGGACGGAAAACAGAGTGCGATAAACGAATGGAGGAACGGAGACGGACGAGAGCAATAAGGGTGATGTAAACGGGTGGGACAGAGACGAAGCACAAAACGCGCGCGCCAGCGTGAGTCAGGGGGTGAAGGAGGGGGGGGGGGACGAGTGGGGATGAAAGAGAGAGAGAGGAAGAAATAGCGGGAATCCTCTCTCGGATCGGAGTATAGGACGGCTGTGCACGCTCTGGTCTGAGGTCTCCGTCAAAATGTCGTTGAAAACGCTCAAAGCGGCTCAAGTAGATTAGATGCAGTGCTCTCTCTCTCTCGCTCTCTCTCCTACTCGTTTCTCAAAGCAAGCAGAGGGTATACGATCGTTTCGTAGGTAAAAATCATCCTCAATTTCACTTATTTCTGCTCGTCACTGCTCGATTCGAGAACGTCGTCGCTCGGATTAATTATCGCAAACGCCAATTACCCCGTTATGTCGCGCGCGGCGAAAGCTGCACAGATGCAGATCCAGTGAAGCCGCTCGCATATTCGCTCAATTCGCTTTCCCAGCAACGCTGTGCCTTCTCGACACGCATTACACGGACTCTTTGTACTTTTTCCTCGCGCTTTACGTTTCCGCGAGTACGAAAATTCTACGCTCCAAACGAATCCCTACGCAGCAGCTTTTTACTCTCGAAAACGAGCTTTTCTCGATTATTTTGTTTTTGGGTTTTTTTTTGTTTTTCCTAAACAAGACGGAATTAACGCGAATTAATGAACTTGTTTGCAGTGTTTGCCCTAGTTCGGCAGATGAGATGGCGTCGACGTCCTTGACAAATTAACGCCATCATCGCCGGCAGCAACAACAACAGCGCTCTCGCAGGAATTTTTCAAGACTATTTTTCTTTAAAACACCGGAGAAATGGTGTCCACGCGACTCTCCAGCATCGCCAGTGGTGTCGGCTTGGTCGGCGAATCCTTCACGGAACCACCACGCCGCGGCCACTCCCAATCGCAGCCCGGAACTTCGAGTGCTGCCGTAGTAGCGCACATCAGCAATCCGCTTCCTGAAAGTTTGAACATCCTTGACATGCCCCCGGAGATCATGCAAAAGATTCTTGGATACTTGGGTTATAATACCATTGCTCATCTGCGCCCTGTAAGCATCGCTTCTGTGAATTGATGTATTTTATACTCAACCCTTGTCACCTTCTTATCACCCTTTTTCCAGGTGTGTCATCAGTTCGACCAAGTCTGCGGATCCATATTGAACTCCACTTTCCAACGACTTCAGACTCAGATGCTGAGTCGTTTCCACGCTATAAAGGCGCAGATGCCAAGGCGTGAATCCGCTCGACGCAATCATCCACTGGCTTGCGAGTCGGACATTATCGAGACACTGCATATGCGACTCACCTTGCTGCAGATGAGCTTCGGGAAGCACATTGAAAGAAAACACTGCTGCTTTTTTCCAGGAGAAGTAAAATTGTTTATATTCCAAGATGCAATATGAAACATTGGCATTTTTCGTACGCTTTGGATTAATGAAGATGATGGTTTTTCTTTGATCCAGATTCTAGATGAAGTTTACCGTGTGTTGTATTATATCAAAGTCACTCCAAAGCTGGCAAGGCCTTACAAGGTGACGGACGAGCTGTTCGACTTGAGCACCATGGCCATGGAATATTTCAAGGAGCGCATCGAGCCGACTTTGCCGGAAATCCCATACTTTGGAGCCGATTTCGTGGACCTCGCTGTCACATTTTCTTGTGAGCAAATCCTGAAGAAAAATCCTTGAAATAGATTGAAAAAAATTTGAAAAATATTTTTGCAGCTTGTAGCGACGTTAGCAAACCTCTTTTGTGCCTCGAGTCTGCGCCGATGAGCAGTGGCGGTGGAAAGTCACGAGGAAACAACGGGGGGGACGAAGCTTCGTCGCCGCATTCCTCCGACGAAGCTGGACTTTTAGAATCCACGACTGTACCGCAATACAACATGGTACTACGAAAGCGCATCCGCAAGATAAAGCAAGGCATGAAGAAATACAACAGCCAGTTGACGCTGATGCGCAAGGAGTTGAGAAACTGCAAAGGCAAGATAGCGGAGCAACAAAAACAGATTGTCGAGTATGCCACGAGGCTCGACGACAACGACAAGAAAAATGAAGAAACGTCGCGCAAATTCAGTACATTACTGCAGGTATTTACAAAGGTAGACGTGTTCCTAACATGGAACAAAAGGAAACGAAATGTCATCCATGTTTTCAGCTGAAAAGTTGCTGCATCGCCTTTGCGATAATAATTGTGGAAATGTTGTTGCAGGAGCTGAACAAGTGCAAAACGGAGCTGCAATACTGGCGATCAAAATCGCCTGCAATACCGGTCTGTGTCGGTTGTGGACAATCGATGCCAATTCCTACGGAGGATCTGCAAGCTCTTGCCAATCAGGGCGCGTTGCCGGAAGCCTTTGGCGAAGGACTCGACTTCATACCGATAGAGAACTCGCGCAGTCCCACGCGCGATGAAGCGAGCCCGCCACCGACCACGTCATCTACTTCTACAGAGATGGCCCCGCCAAAAGCGCCGGTAGCCTCGGTCTCCGCAAAGCGGAAATCCACTTGCGAGGAGTCACCGCAGACCGACGGACCAAAGAAGCTCCGTCGCACAGCCAAGGCTCGACAAGCCAAGCGCTCAAAGATTTAAACTCAACATGGTACAAAGAAAAGGAAGAAAAGGAAAGCGTCGTCGACGCAGGGACCAGTGTCATGTCGACGACGACACGTTTTACTTTGCAGGCTTCTCAGCCCGTGCTATAGTCTCAACGTGTGCGCAGTCTTGGCAATATTTATTCCCTATTGTCCCACGATTTTTAATTCCGTGAGTTGTTGAGAAACCGAGATGCCATTCTGCGAGATGGATCGAGACATTCTACACGTTTGCATATTATATTCTTCTTTCCATAACGTTGGTTCTTTGCTATTCCTTGGTACTTGATGGAATCGCTCATTCCTGGCTTTTGACACTTGTTGAAAAACCCTCGAGAGGTACACCTTGGATTTATCGTTAAATGAAATGTCGGCCGCGAGACGGAAAGCCTTGAAAAGCCTTAATTTATTACCCAGTTGAATACTATTCGATCGATATTGAATTGACATTTTTTTATCTATTCAAGATTTGCCCTCGATTGTTGAACTCTTTGCCAGTCGCGCGAGAATTGCATTTGAAAGATGTTTAGCATTGTAAATATTATAATTGTCTAAAGATTTTTTTTTTACAACTTTTCAGTTGAACAATTAAGTTCAGTTCGAAAGTTGAAACAATTCGAATGAAATGAGCATTGTACAGGAAAAGTCGACAGAGCCGCAGGTTTAAAGCTATATCTATCTATTCCTTTTACTTGCTGCGTAAAACTAGAAAAAATGCATCTGTATTTACTTTTATACGCAGTGCAATAACGTTAAGGAGAGTTTAACATTGTCACTGTCTTTTCCAACTCAATAAACCATGCGTGCGTGCGCTTCATTGAGTCTGAATGAATTTCGACGAGCAGAAAACTTGATTGATCCGTGAGAACAACAATAATGCATATGTCTAATATTGAATTAATTTGCCAAATACTCGATTAATGTTTAACACTTGAAATGCTTGTCCTCGAAAGAGACGCCGCGTTCTTTTCAAATTATTGTCAGATGTATCTTATTATATTAAATTTACTCGATGTACAATGAATTCACATGTACTATAGTAAACGAAATTTCGTGTTTTTCATTTTCCTACTTTGTTGTATTTGCCTAACACGAATAGGGTAACGTAACGGCTGCTCCGAAATGGCCGTTATTCGATTACTATAAACTTCAATATTTAATATTGGAAATGATCTTTCACAATAATTGCTCTTACTATTGCTTTCATTATATTTGAACTTTTCAATTGCATTATTTTATTTTATTTTATTTGTTTCTCTACCAAAATTCCACTTCAGCTTTTGCCGATACGTATTACTTAAGTTTTAAAACGTTTAAGAAGTTTGTAAGATTCGATGAAAACGATGCGCGTGATAATATTTTTTCCAAATTTTACCATTGAAGTTTTTTAAGAAATGAGTACATGTGAATTATTGTTGTTTTTGATAAAAATGTAAGGGGGTAAATGGCCAAAAAACCTTTTAAGGTTACAACCGACGTACTTACAAAACACTGTACATAATTTTATTGCAATTATATCAGTTTCTTATAACCTTCTATAGTTTTATATCAAAGTACTTTCTCATTGAAACAAAGTAGAAAAATAATCTTCGTATGAATATCTTTTTTATAAATTGTTGACAAGTTGCGCGTGCTTGTAACATTTTTAAGTATAATGATTACAATCGGCAGCAAAGTTATGATAATAATCAAAGAGAGACGATAAAATTTCGTAGAAGCCTTACTCGAAAGTTCGAAAAATAACATGAAAAATGAGTCAAAGTTGACACATTACGCGTAAAATGTTTCCCTTGTTGCACAAATATATTGTATCTGAAATCTCATGAGTAATTTTTTTCCTCACAGAATCGCTTGAGAATCAATGAAAAAAGCACCTTGTTTGGCGAATCAGTGGCATTCATCCCATTGATTTAATAACATTGATCCTCGTCGAAGAATCAGAAACAAATGTAATGAAACTGTGCATTTAATGAAATGTAGCAACAGAATTAAATAAAAATGTGTGCATATATACAACTTTTTCTCTCTATATAATATACGTATGTATAATGTATACTATATTATAATACTAACCATTTAAACTCGATGAGCATACTGTCACGATGTATTTTAACTCAATTCCAATGGAACAACGGGGCGTATGTATGTATATAAATTATTAATAATAAAGTAAATATTGAAATTAAATACAAATGCGAAATATATATATACATATATATGTAAGTATAATTTTTTATCAATGTCGGCAGATATATACTATATAAAACACTAGTGAAAAATATAGGAATTTCAAAGCGTGCACGGAAGTAAGAAATGTGTCGAAGGCGAATTTATAATGCCGTGATGCTTTATATTGACTTGAATCGCGAACAAGTGACCTTTATAAAAGTTGATTCCTTTAAGATGTTTCGGCAGTTGTGCATAAAAGAGGTTTTAGACTATATTCTTCATTTATATGATAAAAAACATACTTAGTTTCATTCTTTCGGCAAAATGATTGTATCAAAACTCGGTTATTTTTTCAAGAATAAGGGTAATTTGTGATAAAAATTTGTAAAACAATAACCGAAGATGTGTTATTTCTGAATTTCCGCAATGAGAGATACCAATGTAAAATGTTTATTCGCTCTGAATCGTTAGAATAATTGTATCTGAATTCCATTGTTATTCAGATTACAGGAGTATAGTTCAGTTGAATTAATGTGTTAAGAATTGGAAATCTGTAAATATATCTAATAATCGTATGCTTATGTAACAATAAAGCTTCTAAAATATAAATTTTCGTTCTTCATTGTTTGGTTTAGCACCATAATACGAATTTGATGATTTATTCGTTTGTTCGCTATCGAAATGGTAAAAATCAAATCGCATTGCACACGCGGGACAATCAGACAATAATCAGCCTCGGATTATCTGATTTCCGAATTAATTTCCGTCATGTAAAATGTCGATAAATTTGAAAAATGCCATTTTTACGCCAAACATTTGAATTCGAACGAATCGAGTTTCGATAGGTCGATCGCAGTGAAAGAGAAAAACACACGTGGATAATTTCAGAGCAATCGCTTGTCACTTGGACTGGTGGCTGCTGAGTGCTGGACTCTGGAGTGCTGGCCTGGCGCTGGTGGCGCAGTTGACAACTGATCGTAAATCGTAGCGTTGTGATGATGTGTCGTAATGCAACTTCTACCTGGATCGGGGTATCGAAACAACGAATTACTGTCGAGTAAACGAAGATTTGGTAGAATAGCAAGTCGTTGATAGATAGCAGTGAACTTCTATCAATCCCATGCTGAAATGAAGTTAAGGCGCGTCATATGTATACGGCGCCGCGCGGAAATTACGCGACGGAAATTCGCAGCTCGTCGCCCCGCACGGGCTCTGCGTTCATTCGGATTCATACTCAATGGCTTTGTTCGAGAAGACGTACACGAATAAAGTGCTGCTCGATGATACCGAAAAGCTTACAGTCGTTATTGAAAATGCCCAAACGATCGATGGACATACGGTAAGAGTTGGCGATTTCGTACGTTCCTTTGCTTACTTGTTTTGTTCGGCTCGCTTATCAGTAGTTGCAAAGTCGCTCGAGATGACACTCGACAGTTTACTATAAAATCGAAAAATTCCCCCGACAAGGTTTTTTTCGCGATAAAAAAATAACCTCTCGATAAATTATGATACGAAAATGAGAATGACGCAATTGCAGGAGTACGTAATCAAAGTACAAAGAGGCCCATTCCCAGATAAATCTTGGCGAGTTTGTCGACGTTACAATGACTTTGTCCAGCTCAACGGAGTTTTGTGCTCGTCCAACTTCCATTTGCCATTGCCGCCAAAGAAAATCATCGGTAACATGGAAGCAGATTTCATAGCTCAGCGACAAGCTGCTCTGCAGGTATGCAAACTCACGCAAACTCTTTCAAGCATACCATTGCATACGATGCAATTTCATTTCAGAATTATCTCAACGTGGTATTAATGAATCCTATACTAGCCTCATCGCTGTCCATGAAAAAGTTTCTAGATCCGGAAAACTATACAGCGCCTCTACATGGTAACAGAAAAATCCACTCGACAAAGAGAAACGTATGACAAATGTATATTCATGCGCCATATAATATATATGCGTGTTGTTTCTTTTTCATTCTTTTTCAAGAAATAGCTTTGCAGCAAGTATCTCTAGCCCTGCGCAGCGATGCGAATTTCGAAATCGGTAAAGCTATACCCGACATGGGATGGCGGTTGAGAAAACACTACTACACCGTGAAAAACAGGCAAAACCCCAAACAAGAGCTCCTTCTGGCATGGGTGGAATTTGGCCCCGACAAGCATCTTCAAGACAAGGACATGCACGGTGTTTTCAAGAGCTTGGGTACACTGAAGCACCAAAACATGGAAGCAATCGTTCATCAGCACGTCAGCGAAAACGGTGCTTTAACCATACGAAACTTTCATCCGGAAGGAACATTGCGCGACGTTCTTTGCAACACCAAACCCAAACAACCTTTCATTAAAAAATATGGTAATCCAAAGCAACCAAAGTCCTTGGCAACCTCGGAAATCGCCAATTGCGGATACGAGGTGACATTCGACAAGCCTTACAAAGGACATTTTCTCCCTTACTCTTAGGTATTATATCTTTTTATTCTTCCAGATTTTGGAAGCGCTCTGTTTTCTTCATGAAAGAGGTTTACCCTACGGACATCTCCATACCGGCAACGTTCTCTTGACATCGACAGGTGCCAAATTACTGGACATCGAAAATGGCCTGCTGGGTTTGCCCACGTTTTATCGACCCTACGTCGTGCAGAGAAGGAAACTTCATGCAACGGTAGAGAAGGAAACTTGACACGACATTTCGGGTGCAACTTTTTCACTTTTTTTTTGTCTTAAAATGAATGTTTCAGACCCAAGTAGATGTTTACGCTTTTGGGCACGTTCTATACGAAATGGCGTTTGGAAGACCGTTGCTCGAAGCTACGTGCTCCGAGCTGCCAAACTGTGATACGAATTTCAAAAACCTCCTGGAGATAATTTTGTCTCCCGAAGCTCTGAAGCAAGACTTGCCGACGGTGGCTCAGCTCATGGCTCATCCGTTCTTCGAATCTGCAAAGCTGTCGGCTCGTAACAAAGTGGCTTTGGAGAAAGCGCACTTTAAGCTGAGCAACCATTTGAAGGACGCTTTACTGGAGGCGACGAATAAAGCTGAGCAGAGGCTGAGGGACGAGCAAAAAGTCGTACGGCACCAGAAGCGACTGGTTAAAGTTCAGGAAATGATGAGCTCGGAGGAAGAGAGTAAAAAGCGCAAGCACAAATTGGTGAGTGCAAAACGTTGTCTATCCGTGTTTTCTTTTCTGTAATTACGAATTTTTGCTTTCTGTTCAGAAAAAGGAACAAAAATTGGCTCAGGAGCAGCGCAGCGCCAACCAACTTGGGGCAATTGGAGCAAACGGAACCAAACAAGTCAACGGAAAGAGTCCAGAAAGATCAGAGAGCCCGACGAGTACGTCGACGGCAACGAGCGTCGGGACGTTAACGCCACCATCGCAAGGTACATATAAAAATTTGCTTCTTCGCCCTGACGCTTCGATTCGCAATCATTCATGACTTGTTTCTTTTCAAACAAGCTGGACACAAAAGTTGATGGCACTTACTGCGATCATTGATCTCACGTACGTCAGTTCTAATCTCATTTTCGATGTTTGCACAAACAGTCTCAATTGCGCCGATCACCTATATTTCAAGTGATGGCATTATAATATATTCCTACATATCTCTTATCACTGTCATTTCATCACAAATATGTATCTCTTAAAATGCAAGTTTTTTCAAGCTTTCCCATCATTCTGTTTGCAATTGATAAGTGCTATCGTACGGAAATCGAAATATCGTATTTCATT
>JABFQM010003203.1:0-12428 GCA_022816865.1 Zelostemma sp. ZL-2020
AAGATTGATAATTGGCTGGCGCGCTGCTGCTGCTGCTGCTGCTGCTGCTGCTACTGCTGCTGCAGTTGACTCGAAACGCGAGCGTGCAATTTAAGGGTGGAAAACTTTGGTAACTGCGAAAAGTGACCGATTCAGAGAACAACGTAACGTGTGTCACACTAACGGAACTGGCGAACTTTCTCTCTCAGGTGGATGAGGAATCAAACACAGCGGGGTTATATAATCTGCACGATGGCATCTATTTTTCGTTTAAAAACCACCGGAGCAGGTACACTTTGGCCACTGCACCTTTTTCTTCGTCATCGAGTGTCCTCACGCGAGAGTTTGCCTCCCGAAATCGATCATCGGGAGAGCAAAAAAACGTGTCGCTACTCTCGAGGACGATAACACGTTATCACTTTCTTCATCCCCTTTTTCACTGTACACAATTGCAAAGAAAACCAAACACTGTCCTCAAGTCAAAACGCAATCGCACTCGAAGCACGGATCGACCGGACCAAAGTTTCCTCGTGTCCATAAGATCCTCTCAGCGTCTTCTTGCTCTTATTCTTCTCCCTCCCTCCCTCCTCACAGTTCAAACATTCTTGCCATTTTGACAATCGAGAAACTATCGGTAGTACACAAACACTTACAACTTTACGTCACACTAGTCAGCTTCTAATTGTTTTCGACTCGCAAAATAAAAACAATCTTTCATCATTATCCAGATCTTTCACATTTTCTCGGTGATGACTAACGGTGCTTTGTCAAATTTACAGTCGCGTAAATGAGTTTAGTGCAAGTTGACAAGGATACAAACTCCTGGAAGCTCGAATGAGGAGACTATAAAAAAAAAAAACGTGTTGCAAGAAAAACGTTACAGCTCCAAATTCAAATGCACACGCCTTAACGAGACTGAAAAAACAAAACAAAAAGGTGAAAAACCAATAATAATTTGGTTTATAAATGTGAAAGAACTGTGTACAAATGATATATCTCTTAATCTAGTTTGACGATACAGCTCGTTACTTGCCTCGTGTGAGGCTGCTTCAGCTTTTCCTGCTTTTCATTATAATTATCCTTGCCCAGCTTTGATTAATCATGTATACGAGTAAAATTCTAAAGGAAACGAATGAAACGAAGAAAAGCAGGCTCGAGGACAGGACAGAGCGAGCAGACGAGTCCTAAGCACTGCCACCTTTGACGACGACAATTACCAAGTGGTCCTCCTTGAGGCCTTCCTCGCTGAGGCTTGGGCACGTGCGTTTCAGCAGCTCCGTGGAAAAGGGGCAGGGGGGAAACGCGTAAAGGACGCCGGTGCCTTCCGTGTCTTTGTTTACGAGCGAGATCACCCCGGCGGCTTCTTTTTGCTTCAGGTAGGAGACGAGATTTCTCAAAGGTCGCGTTTGTACGTTCGCGTCGTCATTGGTGATGACGTTGCTGGAGCCGGCAAGACCAAGGAAAATAGCGTGCGAGCTGGATGTCTGAATTCGCTTGGAAACGTCGTCGAGCTTTGGCTGGTCGAGGCGTAGCCGCTGAGTGATTCTCAGCATGTGTTTGCCCTCCTCGTCTTTCATGAGCGCGTCGATGATCTCGGTGTCGCCTTCGGTCAGGTGGAACTTTGCAGGGAAAAGGGAGTTTTTGAGAATGAGGGCCCCTTGCCAGACATCGATCGATTTGCGAGCGACTTCGGAAAGCGTGCGGGACGAAGACAGCACTCCCGTGCGCGCTGTTTCGGAATCCGAGTCCGAATCCATGGGTCTGCTGCGTCGCGGCGAGCGAGATCTGGACCTGTCGACGCCGGGCTCACGGGACAGCGAGCGTCTCATACCACGGGCCGTCTCGTACTCGAGCTCTCCCCCTGCTCCTCCTCTTCGGCTGTTCCAGTCCGCCTCGTCGCGGTAGCCTTCGGGATAAGCTCCGCGGTAGCCGCCTCGCGCGCTGCTTCCGCCTCTGCTGCTGCGTTCGTGCCACGAGCTCGCGGATCCGCGAGCACCGGCGCCGCCGCCGCCGCCACCACCACCGCCACCGCCGCCGCCTCTGAAGCCTCGACTTCCGTAGCCGAATTCGGGCTCGGCGGCGTAAGGGTCATAAGGCGACTCGTAGTCCACCGCTCTCGCCCGGAATTCCGCTCCGTCCTCGGGGTAGCTCGGCCTTGGTTTGAAGCCGAATCCCGGAGTGACGTCGGCGAAATCTACTCGCAATCGGCGATCGGGTCCACCGAGCGGAAACCCTCGCATCTCCTTTACCGCCGCTTGAGCCGCGTCGATCGAGTCGTACAGGATATACGCGTTGCTGTCTCCTTTGATGTAGTCGATTTTCTTTATCGCTCCGAACCTATCGAATTCTCGCTCCAGCTGTGGCACCGAAGTCCAAGGTCCCAGCCCACCAACCCAGATACGAGTCGTCGGCGTTGCTTTCCCATAGCCTATTTTGCACTGGAACTTGCCAATGTACTGACCCGAAAGTTCGACCTTGCATCTGTGCGCCATGTCCAGCGTCTGAAAGCGTACAAAGGCATACGCATTGCCCGTGCCAGGCGGTGGTCTCTTGATATCAATGTCGTCCACGATTCCATATTTGCTGAATATGCGTCGCAGTTCTTCCTCCGTGATGTTGATCTCCAAGTTACCAGCGAAGAGCGTCCGCGTTGCCAGCGGGTCGTCTTCCGGGGACACGTGGTGAAGGTAATTCGGGAACTTATCCTTCTTGTTTTCTACGCGTTCAAAGCCGTGTACCGGGTGACGAACCATCATGTGTCGAGGTGGGCCGTAATGGTGAGGCGGTCCAGGGTGCATGTGTCCAGGCGGCCCGTGATGCAAAGGCGGTCGCACAAAGTCATGGTGCGGAGGAGGAATCGTCTCACGGCGCATTTCCCTGTGCGGCAAAAGCCCCACCGGCCCGGGCCCGTAAACGCGCTCGTACGAGTCCAGCGGTCTGCTGTGTCGATCCCTGGGTCCCGGAGATCTCGCGTAGTATCGGTCATAGTCCGGAGGAGACATTGACCTTGGTCTGCGATACGGGTCGGCTGGTCTTTCGTACACGGCCTCTACAATAGCAACTTTGTCATAGATTATTATCCTGGGTTTCGCGTATTTCGCGTCCCGTGCATCCTCGTGACTTCGGAAACACACGTAAGCCACCCTCTCGTCAAGGTCGTGGGTTATTCTGATGGAAAAGTCGCCGAATTTTTTGTACTCTCGATACAGCGTGTCTTTGATCATCTCGTCGCTGGCCTTTGGATGGATGGAACTGATGCAGAGGACTTTGTAGCTGTAGGAACGTTCGGGCGGCAACTCTCGGGCTCTGGGATAGTCGTCGCGGTGCGTACTGGATTCCACGTATCGAGCATGAGAAGCCCCTCTCGGCGGAGGAGTCGGGCTCCGCGCTCCTCGGCTCCGCCGCCGCATTCTCTCCGGTGTTATTCTCTCATCGCTCGAATCGTCGTATCTGAATTACATTTAAGGTATTTAGTAATGTGTCATTCAAGATGTTTTGACTATCTAATTGCTAATTACAAGTAATAAGCTAATTGAGAACCGAGACATTTTTCCATTAGATTTGGATTCTGGAATTGGATAAAAATGAAATTGTATAGCAAATGCCATGTACACAGATTTCAGCACAGGTATCCTTTTCTACCTTGTAATATTCTCATGTATTTATGGCCATTTCCTTCTCCGTCTTTCGCTACAGCAATTAAATCTTCGAGACATATCGAATAAGAAATTAAGTCTTTCGTGTAATGTCACGATTAACGAGAAAAATCTCGATGAAATGGACTTGAATGCCGTGTTTTCATTTTTAGATGGATGAAATTTCGGGTGACTAGCATCGGACAGTTGAAGTTACGCTGTGTGATCGAAGAAGAGAAAAGCGCAACGAACTCGGTCGCGGAGTCGCGAAACGGTAGAAAAAACACTTGTTATCCAAGTTCTCTACGTACCTCCCCATCGAGGATCGGCTCCTTTTCACTCGAGAAGGCGGGGTATCCCGACTCGAACTTCTTTTCATGCTATTTCGGATCTTAACCGTGATTTTATGCCGGTCGTCCCGTGGAATCCCAATCATCAACGCTGCCTAGAGCACGCCAAACTCGCGGTTGACGTTTTCACCAAATTGTCACAATATGATCGATCTTGGGTTTGCACACTTTCAAGTATTAAACGATAAAAAACGATAACAATATTTTCACTCCACTGACTTTTGTGTCGTCCACGACAGTCCACGAACAAAATGGCGTCGGCTTGGGACGGATTGTGTGTAGCTGGTTTCGTTGTTGAAACGAGGAGTGAAACGCCCTCTCGCTCTCTCTCCTTCCTACTCCTTCCTCCACCTATTGTCCACGATGTTGCTTTTGTGTTTGTGTGCTCAGCGACGAGTCGTGGAGTATCGAGTTTAAAGAGCGGCGATAACTGGTGACGAAATTTAACTTTCTTCAAGTTCCGTGAATGCATTTCACTGATGTGTATGATAAAATACATATACCTATATGAACGCGCTTGCGCACTGAGTCGAATTGCCACAGGCCACAGCTGAGAAATCCGACTCAGTGCACAGGCGCGCGTGAATATATTAATCAATGAAAACATTCACGGAACTCGAGAATCAGAAAGAGACTCCTGCTCATTTTTTCCGCGAACAAATTACAATAAAAAGCGGTTCTATTGACAATTTGTCATGCACTAAAAATCTCATTTTTTGACAAAAGACGTTATTTTTTTTAAATTAATTATTTTCATTTTGGTTAAAGTTGCTTATACTAGTTGGCGCTAGTTAGCGCGCAAGTTCCTCTGAACGATGCCTTTCTTGTGTCCCATTGATGACTCCCATGCCACGGACCGAACGTTTTTCTCGAATCAGATGTTTATTTTCATTAACAATTCGATAGGTTTATAACAGTACGATTTCATAATGTCTATCATGAAAAGAGCCCAGGTAGGTAATTAATTATCATGCTTGCATTGGTGCATTTTTTTCGAACAATTTTTTCAACTCATTTTCCACGGGAAGTTATGCAAATAAATGAATAAATCCTATTACGTATGATTATTGTACAAAAGTTGTAAAAAATTTATGTCTGCATTCTTCCGATAATTGTTCGTACTTTTTCGAGATTGCCATTCTGTTTTATGGTAGACAATGCAAATTTTATGTAAAATAGTTTCTCTCTTTACAATTGTTTATTATTAAAATGTTTGTCGTTTCAGCAATGGGGCACGTTTTCTCGGATATGGCACATTTATGACGCAAAATGGCAGGACCCTTATCTCAGCACGGATCCTATAAGATTGTACCTTATGGGCTTTATACAAACCTATATTTATCATCCTATGAGTGAGCGAGACATGATACGATTCCTTAAACAAAACAAAAAGTATTAAAGAATTACAAACATAACAAATGTTTCAGATGATTGTGGCGATCATGTGGTTGTTATAAACAGTAAGGACATTGCTTTAAGAGGAGACGAATGGAAGAAGCGTATGTATTTTCATCACAACCTATGCCAGAGGAAAATCCTATACTCCTGCTTTTGAACTGCACAGCAAAGATCCAACAATGGTAATTGACAAGTGAATAACAAATTGTCTCTGTTGTTTCAAAAATTGCATTATTTTCATTGTAGATCATTCGAAAAGCTGTGTATTCGTCCATAGAGGGCAATTTGCAACGACGACACACCATGCAAAGGCTTCATATCTTCCCAACAGCAGAAGTACCCAAAGAAATCATGGACAACGTTAGCCATCAAATAAAACAGTTGAGACCTGTCCCCATCAAGTACGATGACATACCTGAACAAGAGAAAAACGAGTTCCCCAAACTCGTCAACTATCCTGAAAATTATGTATTGAAGTAATTTAGGAGTTTTTAAAAAGCCTCTATTAATAATAACACATGGCATTGTACATGAAATTGCATTTTATTTATCGTAGCACTCATTGATAAAATATTTGTTCTGTTATTGAAGTAACGGACGGAAGAAATGATAAGGACTCGATTATGACTCGAGATGCAGGTCTTTGGCCACGCTGTTGGCGGTCATAAACATCATATTATCCTTGGTTTTCAGGAAATTGTCTATCGCACGTTGACGCATTTCTTTCCATTCGTAGAAATCGCGATAAATTGGTCGCACATATTTCATTCTGCCAACGTCGGTAACGAATTTCAAGGCATCGGGTACACGTTTTTCCCAGCGACCTTTCAAGCAAAGTCGAAGCCACATGAATCTGAAAAATGTTTTACACGAGTGTTAAATTTTTATCGGAGCACTGGCTTCGGCTTTCTTACTTAATTTCGGCATTTTTTATTGAGTACAAGTTGTACGTTTGGCCCATGGTTTCTAGCTTTTGTATCGAAGGTACAGCTTGGTGCTGTTGCAGTTCGGTCAAAAACAACACCACCTGGTTCGGAATTAATTTGTCGACATCGGATTTGTCGAATGGAGAGGTTTGATCAGTATTCCAGTTGACCCACTTCTTGACTAGCTCGAGGCAAGAGTGTCTTAAAGTATTATCGTACTCTGGAATAACAGGGGGCATGCCCGGTTTGTATAACCAAGCGTCCCAATCTACCGTATCCAGTACCTAAAATAATAGTTATTACTTCCAGAACAGTTATATAAACGGAAGGAACGGTGTTTCAGTAAATCTTATACAAACTTGTTTCTGGCTCGCAAAGTATTCATACAAATAAGCTTTCCAGTCTTCGCTCGAAATGCTTTTGTACTTGAATTTGTCCAAGTAACTTTTGAGAAATGCTTCAAACTTTTGAGGTCCACCCAGCAATTGTTCCAAGTAAAAAAGGAATGTGCTTCCCTTTTCATATGGTACCATTGAGAATGCATCGTCAGGGTGGATGCCAATCAAATTTGGCACTAATTGAGTCAGTTGGTTGTTTTCTCCCAAAAGTTTTACCTATAATGAAAACATAAAATGAAACCAATCATCGATCAAATTTTACATAATATATAAGATTTTTTATAAAAAGAATATGCATACCGCCTCTTCCAATGCCAACAATCCACACTGAGAACTGAATTGCCTGGCCTGTTCATTGCGCAATCTTCCAATAATTTTATCCTGGATGAATCTGGTGAAACCCTCGTTCAACCAGAAATGTTGGAAGTTGACGTTTGTTACTAAATTTCCTGTCCAGCTGTGAGTTATTTCGTGGGCCACAACCTTGGCTAAGGAGCGGTCACCGGCCAGCAATGTCGGAGTAACAAAAGATAGCTGAGAATTTTCCATTCCCCCAAAAGCTGCAAATCACAACAGTTGGCACGTTAATTTTTTGCACAATTAATTTGTGTAAGGATCCGAGAAAAGAAGCACATCTTGTCAGCTTGCTGTAAAGTTAATATCTTTCTATCCGAAAACAGAACCGACAAGACGATTCACACAAATCCGTACACTTTAATTTAAAAAAGAGAAAACATTGTCAACATACGAAAGCTTGGAGGCAGAACCAGAAGGTCATAAGTGCCTGAAACAAAAATTGCCAAACATTCATAGAGTGTTTTTACTATGATTCATTAAGCTTTTCCTCAGCTTTACCCCAAACGTAAGGACCGCAGATTTCTTCCGCGGTTTGCAGCATCTTTTCAGTTTCTGCGAATTCGTAGGCACTTGCTTCGATTAACTGCTCTTCCGACCACACATAGGATCTCGGTCCAATTTTTTTGGAGACCAACGGGCCTACCACGATCGCTATCAAGTACGACTGCACTGGCACTGACTGATGAAACTTTGACAATTTTGTTCCATTTCCAAAATCTTCCGTCTCATCTCGCGTGGCGGACATCAAGACCGTTAAATCGGATGGAGCTGTGACCTGTTGAAAAAGTATGTGCCTTAGACAAGCATTTCGCCACAAGCTTATATTTTACCTCTGCGCTGTACGTTGATTTGACGGATGGAGTATCTTGGCAAGGCAGCATGGAGCGCGCATGTATTGACTGGGGAAAAATGAGACATTTCAGTATTACTCCTTGTATGAGAAGTAAAAACGATTTTCTTCAAACTTTGGATGAAATATTCCAGTACCTCGCATTGGGAAAATAAGTACGGGTGTTTTCCACCAGCAGTTTGTTCCGGTTTCAACCATTGGAGAGCCGTTGCACCTGGATCGGTGCGGTATTCTATTTGGATCTTGTACCTGGAAAGAAAAATGTCATATAATCGAATTAGACTTTTCAGGAATTAATGATAAGGAAAAATACTTTTTTTCATCCTTTTCCGTTGTTTCGGTGGGTAATTGAATGCTGAGTTTCGAACCGTAGGGGACAGTGTCGCTGACAGTGTAATTCAAGGTTTTTCCACTAATTACATTGATTATAGATAGCAAAATCAAACCATCAACATCCAAAATCTGAAATAACAAATGTAGTTACGTCATAGATAAGAAAATAATTTTAGAAGAGACTGAAAGACAAAAGTTGCATCATACCACAACGTCAGTCTCTCCCTTTTTCTCTAAATCAAGAACTGCATGGCCATGCAGTTGATTTTTATCAAAATTCACGCCGATTTTCAAGTGCGTGTGGCTGACAACAACAAGATCTGGAAAAATGAACAGTTGTTCTTATGAGAATTTCTTTTTGAAAACACTCAATATGATCAAATAAGTTTGAGACCGCAATTAATTTACCCGGTCTGGAAAACGAGTTCGGATCCCCTGGACTCAATGCCATTGTTCTAAACTGCTTCTGTAAAAAACTGTTCACAGTTTGTTTACACATGCAATGAAATTTGGCAAGCGCAAACGTTTTCGAAAATAACGAATTCATGATTTCTGATACTTTATGTCCGTATAGCAAATTCCCTCATTGAATCGTTGCAACGTCAGAAAATTTTTCCGTAAGAATGTACGTGAGATCTTTTATCAAATCAGTATCTGATAAACGAGCTTCAACAGATTTCGTGGCAATAAAGAACATGTGGTTATGCAGGGTGCAAATGAATCAAAAACTTTACTAGAGATTCACGTTTCAATACATAATGATGGATCAAAGAAAATTTGTATCTATTTTTTAAATGTATTTGCATAAATTGGAAAGCGTTGTAAAATTACCTGTTATCACGTTATCAGTTCAGTGGCGAGTACAGACTACAGAGTACAGGAAGTCAGGAAACCAGGAAACGACAATATTTAGACACACCCCCAGGCTGCCATTGTTGACTATTGTGACGCAAAGTATAAAACTAGATGTCGCTAGTTGAAAAGACTAATGGCGGGAACATCGCGAAAGTTCGGATTCGAATAAAGCTTGAGTCAAGTGTTTATCGCAAATAATAATCGTGAAAACGGCGCAATTATTTGAATAAATAAACGAAAAAGGCGGGAATTGCGGGAATTCGACGTACAGCGCCATTGCGCATTGCGTAATTGCGGGATTTTCAAAGGTGCTGCGGCGACGAATGCGATGACGACGCGTCGAGGGAAATGAGCAACAGCAGCAGCAGCTGTTGTAATGTTGACATTCTACCTTGCCGACGTATTCGAGGAACGCGTGACAGATATGGTTTGTCGGGGTGGGGAGCGAGGAGGAAAATGGCCGATGGCGATGGTATATGGGAAAAGGGCAGGGACGTCGTCCAGTGTTTTCAGTTTCAGAGCAGATTATGCTGTTTTCTCGATAAAATCTGCGCCCGTTCCTACGAAAGTTCGGCTGTAAAGTTGCGCGAACGTTCGTAGAACAGTGTCGGCGTGAAAACAGCGACCGAAGACGAGTGAAATCGCGTGAATTTGAGTTGGAAACGTAAATTCGCTGATCGAGTGGCAACAAAAGGGCTGCTGCTCTCGCTCTAAGGAGGTAAACACACCGATCCGCCTTTGCACTCTCTCTCTCTCTCCCTCTCTCTGACAATTTCTTTTTCGTCCTGTCATTCGTCTCTCTGTTTCGACTCTTCGTTCGCCTCCGTCTTCGCATTCGCGAACACTCGATCTAACCGTTTCAATCAATTCGCCGTAAAATCGGCACCTTTTTTTCCGCACAAAGGGATGCATCGATCTTTTCTCGAGTGCCAAAGGCCTGGGCTTCACGTCAGCAATATTTGCTCAAGAATGCATGCATCCCTCTTAACTCGTCGCACTCGCGTCTCGAGATTTTTTTTTTCCGCGAATTAGTCCGCCAAAGTTTGTTGTTTCCGCGGGATGAGATGGACGCGGATGGATAGAATTACGTTCCAAGGCGCGAACTTGATCGCGAATCACGAGCAATCTGTTGCAAGGCAAACAAGAAGGGTTCATTAATCGCCGAAACACTTTGGGACAATATTCATTTTCCTCGCGAAACTTGAAATGTCATTCCACATTGAGAATAAAAATTCAACAAGTTGAAAAGCTTGCCATTTTCTTTATTTCGCAAACCATTTCGTTGAACCAACAGAGCAAATTCAACAAGCTTATCAAATACAATTTTGTTTTCAAGTACAATTCTAGGATTCATGACTTTGTCAATTCATTTCTAATGAGATACTTTTAATCGCAAAACTTTCATTAACGCAAAAATCAAAATTGACCGAAAATTTGAAACAACTGCCAAGTACTCGTCATGAGCTTGTACTATTTAATAGTAGTCAATTTTGTATTTTTCGATAATAAGATAGGGAATGAAAATCTTACGGTCGATATCGGTTTTTAAGAAAACACCAAAGAATTCATTTTACGTTGTGTCTGAATGATGTTTTTTCTCAACATTATTAATTTTAATTTACTAAATTTTTCCTTCGTTATTCTTGGTAAGCGCATATCAAAGAATCGATTATGGTTTTTATATAATAATATCTAAATTCGAAGTATGAGAAAAATTGTTGCGTCTTCACTGCGGTGTTGTATTTTCTAATAATAAATAATAAATAAATAATAATGATGTTGGAAGATAATTGACTAATTATCATGGGTAGCATTGGGAGCAGCAGTATTAAAAATATGTCTCTGATCTTCCGTTGAACCAGTGCACATGCCAACGAAACGAATTGTCTGAATTGGAAAAATGTTCAACACTTTATGAGAATACATTCCAATCGTACCAATAATCTTTACTTTGTCTACTTTCATCAGTTGACTGAACAATTTTTCTGCAAAGGACTAGCAACTTTTTTACAAAATCTTTTTCACAATTATAAATGTACAGAGAACATTATTTGATTCAAACACTAATTGGATTGTCTTCAGATGTTCGTGTCGCTTCTCGAATCAATTTTATTGAAAATAATTCAACGCTTGAATTCAGTTTTCTCACAAGTATAATATAGTTGATGTGTAAAAGAAAAATTAAATCGATGCAAATTTTACAACTGCCACGAAAATTTAACGAAAAATATCAAGTGCGTGCACAATAGTATTCACAAATAAGGAAATGTTTTCATGTTCGTTTGCTATATAAACAATTTGCCATCCATTCAAATGTATAAAATGGTGATAATTTGCACGAGTATCAAAGGCACATGAATACTTGAGTCTTTTTTTCATACACGAGATTCCTAGGTGAAATCTGTAGAATATGTTGAGGGAAAGTAGGATAAATTCATAGACCGGGAGTTCAGCCTTATCCGATTATGCTCAATTTTTCCCAAGCTCGGAATTCTGGTTATGACCTAAATTTTCTTTTCCCCCAAGAAACTTGAAAACTCGCGTTGGATCACAATAAACAATGAATGACAATTTATGTTGACTCGATTCAAATATTTACTCACGGAAAGTAATGAAGAATTTTGTATTCTCGCCAACAAAGCCTGTATTTCACACTTACTCATTTACATTTGCACGCTCTTATATTATATTCGAATAATAACGACACGCTCGAAAAAATCCCTTGAGTTTTGATTTTCATAACGGTATTTGAAGCCTTTTGTCTATCCAAAGTCGCAGACTTTCTTTCATAATATTTTACTCCATTTCCTACTAAAATTTGCATCTCAATGTAGAAAGGGAATGCGAAATACATTACATGCTCATTACAGACAAAGGTGCTTTTGAAAATATATCGTTCGAAAGAACTGGATAAAAAATTCATGAGTCCCTTTCAGAACTTGATGTTTTTAATCTTATGTATCTTTCTCTACGTTGCGCCGAGAAAAATATCGATTATCGAGTACATCCCGTGAACAGCAAGAAAATTGACAAGTTTTCTCAGTTTATGAAATCCTGTGAAAAAAGACAGTTTTGATGTTAAAATTAGAGTAAAGACATTTAATATCTTGCAAAATGATATTCATATGACGCATTTAATGTTTTCCGTAATATTGTCAAGTCTGTAGGGGTGAGTAGGGTAAGATGGTGGGGGGGGGGGGGGGGTACTTTGGGTTTTGACAATTTTTCGGGGAAATTGGGGGTTGCAAAAAAACCAATATTTTTTTTTCACTTTTTTTTACACATTTTTAAGGTTGGGAAAACAAAATTTTTGTTTGAGACTATTGTTTTTTTTTGCTTAAAATTCT
>JABFQM010003204.1:0-12431 GCA_022816865.1 Zelostemma sp. ZL-2020
CAAAGTATTTAACTGGGCTCTTTTTCGAAAAACATTTTACTTAACTGACAGAATACTTTTCCAAGGGTTCGAGGGAGAATTATTTGTTTATGAAGTCTTATTACTTTTCATGGGCATTGCAAATTTGAATGTTTTCATACTGCGATAAGATACCATCTAAATTCTGTTATCAGGGGAGAATTCGCAGTTGACTGTCGTCGGATGCTGGATAAGTGAAAGCACATGGTAAAGCTCGTTGGTACCGGCTGCAGCAAACCCGACCACCCTCGCTTTTACCGACATTTTCACTGTTTTCCTCATCGATTGATGAAGAGAAGAAATGCTTTTTACCTCTTTCATTCCACGCAATATAAGAATAATTTCACGAGTTCGATATATAGTTTCCAACACTTTTCGATGGACTAAAAGTTAATTGGTTTTTCTGGTTTGCTCTTTTCAGATTTTCGTAAAATGATAACATAACGGGGATGATTGAAAGACACTACCTTTTATCAAATTTGTGACGGTGCGGTAAATGTTTCTGATTGAGAACAAATATTCAAACAAATTTCTCTTCATTCCAGTTATCTTTCATGTGGAATTTTTCGATTGAAACGAAGCGATGACAGGAACTTTGGTTGTGCAAATTGGCCGCCAGCATTTCAAAGGCTGATTTTTAAATGAAAATTTAGATGAATCTATTGATTTTCCATTAGTTACAGGATTGTGAGGCGATGAATAAAAATGCTATGCGTTGTAAATTAAAATGATTCAGGTTCTATCATTTTTAAACAAATAATTGCCTATTAGTTTTCTGAAATACGGGGTTATCGTGACGCAAATAAAAACGTCGAATTTCTTGCGCAGAAACAATTACTTCGTCAATTTTTCAATCGACGAGAATGAGAGTTGTAAAATGAGTAAACTTTTGCTTCTAAAAATGGTTTCATTTTTTAAAAAAAACAGTTCAAAATATCTACCATATTCTCTTTTTTTTCAACGCACAGAAATATTTATAACTTGATTTCGAGTTCTGCGGTCTCGATTTATTATGTTTATGAGAAAACATGTGCTCGTTAATTTTTGTTTGTAAAATGAATTTGTATTAATATTGCGGTTTCGAAACCAAATAAATTTGAATACGAAGCTTCTGATGAATGAATAATCCTTTGAAATCATTTTCGATGATAAAGCCGCTTTATGTTCAATTAACATCAATGGAACACATAAAGTTGCCTGTCGCAATGCTTGACATTTGTAATTGCGTATTTTCAATTCGAGGTAACAAAAAAATGAGGCAATGTTTTGAAAAGCTGTTAGTTTCGGTTTCCTTTAGTTTCGGTTTTCGCCACTAGTTAGTACTGTAAAACTTTACGCTGCTAATATTAATACAAGATACATATTTGGTCATTAAAATAATCGGCAATTTCAGTATTCACTCGATAAATACAAACTGGATTGGAGAGACCATTTTCGTGCAGAAAAATAAATAAAACTGACACATATTAAGGAAAATTCTCGAGGAAATCCTCAGAAATTGTAATTTTTTCGTCTTTTCGATTCGATCCAGTCAAATGATATAAAATTCTGGTGGGAACTTTTAATATGTTTCATAAGATGCCAAAGTGAGCATGCTCACCAATTTTCAGAAACATCGAAATTCTTCCCGCTATTTGGCAAAAATTCGTCTAATTTGCCTGTATCAATTGTTGTAGAACATGGAAAGATAAAATGTATTGTACAAACCGGAATGAGAGGTGTCATCTACGGGTTGGAACTGAAACATCGCCTTGAATCCTTGGCCTGGCCACTCGGAATTAGCAACAAACTCGATGAAGAGGTCTGACCCTGTGCTGAGTGCCTCTACTTCTGCTCCTTGGTTACATAACACCGCTATAGAAGGAGACCCAGAATCTGTGCCGTCGTGTACCCTGATTAAGTCAGCTCTATTGAGGCAACTGTAACAAAATAGACTTCATTGTTACAATTATTCAGTACGCTCAAACTGGTACTAAAGACAAACATTGGAAGAAGAAATAAAAGCACTTTTCCGACAAAAAAGATAGTTTCTTTAATCGGCGAACTGAGTATAAAACCCTATGTGAAGCAGAGAGTTGGGAATTGTTTCCTGTTTTTTAAAATAAGTACAATAATTTGCATTTCGTAAAATGTTAAGTCATTACGCCTTTTTCTAAAACAATTACAGAAAACTACAAAAAATGAGATGAATACACTATCGAAGTTAATAATGCTCATGAAAAATTCGTTCGAAGAAACTCTTAACCCGAAAACTACTAAATTGGAAGACAATAGATGCTTTAAATTACATATTTTTAGTCTTCAAGTTTGACGTCATCACTGAGTTGAAGAGTTTCTTTAAATTTTGATTTTTTTATTCGTTTTTGAAGTATATTTTTCATATTCACAAATATCTGAAACGGAACTTGACCTTCTTTATCTGTTTCATGCGATACCACCATGAATTATAATGCTATACATGATTAAGTTTTCCGGATTCATAAAAATGTGTGACTTAGCAAATTCATGAAAGCATGAAATACATTACAAGCAACTGAAACAGATAAACTTCATTGGTGTTTTCGAGATTGCTTTGCGGATTTCATTTGGTCACTATCCATTGAAAATTCCATGAAGTAAAACATAAAAACCACGCTAGAATCTCTCATGTTCTATGAGCTCGGGTCCATAGAATACGTCACATTTTGCCGCATTTTATTTTTTCTTTACCTACTGGCAGCAAAACGTAAGAGATTGCAGAGTGTGAGAAATGTCGGGGTGTCTCCGTTTTTTAATGTAATTTCGCAAAAGTTGACTGAAAAGATTTCACTTTCAGACGAGATATGTTTAAAAGATTAACCTTAAAATTCACACGTGAATCTTTGAATGCAAAATTAATTACTGTGGTGTATTGAAATAATAAACAGTTATGGATTTTCTAAGCGTCACCGAATATTCAGATTTACACATTTGCAGAACGAATTTTCAGGTAGAAAGAAAGTGCGGGAAAATGCAAATTCCGACAACACGACAGTTTACTTTTTCACAGACTCATTGACGATTTGTATTCTTTTAATTGCACCGACGAGACCGAAAGAAATTTCCGCTGTGCAACTTCACGAACGTGCTGACAAGTACACGGAAATTGTATACTTTTTACTGCACCATCAACTTCCACATTAATAACTCATTGAAACATTAATTCCTCGAGTGCCGGTTCAATTAATTCTTTTTATTAGTTCACTAAAAAAATGTTGAGACCTGCCGTAAAATAATCCTGGTTTCCTCAAAGTCGCTTTAAGCGAGATAGCAAGCAACTTTCTTTCTACCGAGCAATTTCATTGGTTTACTTTCTTTAATGGACTAATAAAAACGCACGGTTTAGAAGAAGTTGCTCGCTATCTTACACGTTCTTTCACTTCAAACAAGTCAATTGCTCGACTAAAATATTTAAGGATCGGAGAAAAATATTTTCTTCACTCTATTTCCCATTTTGAAAAACGGGGAGAAAATAAATGTTGAACTTATATTATTTGCCTGCTGTTTTAAAGGTACTAACACAACTGCCAAACGTTTAACTATCGTTACTATGTTACAAGGGCCACTAAGGCAATTTAAAGCAGTTACAGTTGCATGATTCCACTCCAGCATTTATCGTTTACATTGCTTTCCATGCTGCACTAACTTTCCGATTTCCTCTGGCGTAGTCATTATTTTTATGAAACAATTTGCAGTAATTAAACATGAGTTTGGATGAAATACTCCATCGCATTTCTGTACGCAACTTGTAGCAAGTCGAGGAATAATTATTCATTAATTTTCAAAAACTTCTGTGTGACTGAAGTTAAAAAAAAATTAAAGCTTCACAAAAGTTAATTATGACACATGAAACATAAATATGAAACAAACTGCAGTAATAGGTCTAAAAAACATTTTTGGTAGGGTGAAAAACATCCTTGAAACATTGCATTTTTTTCGTCGCTTTATAGTCGAAGACAAGTTCAGATTTAGCGGGATAATTTCCCATTCAACTCGGATAACAACCGAGTATTTTTATTTGTCGAAACGAGAAAACGGAAGCCACCCTCATAAGCAACCCTTAGATTTTACGATTTTTTTAGAACATATTTATCCGAAAGCAAGTTCCGTTATTGCTGGATTTCTTGCTATTCAGCTCAGAAAGTAACCCAGTATTTTTTTTTAAACGGGGAAGTGAAGCCACCCTTATGGGTAACCCTTATTTTTCAATTGAATTGAGAAATTGATTTATTTCTTATATTTAAATGAAAAAAATTACAAAATTAGCAACAAGTGAGAATGCAAGTTCAGTATTAGTAAATAGTGAGACACGAGCATTTGAAATAGTTGAGTTCGAGTCGCCATTTTTCATCGTCGGGAAAGAGCTGATCTGAACCAATTCCGTAGTTTTTTCTCTTTTTTTCTCTCTCTCGGCGAAGGCAAATAACGACTCGCGCTTAACTGTTTCAAGCACTTGGCTCATTATGACTGCTGATGAATTTTAATTCTTACTCGCTGCTATTTTTCAAATTTTATTGCACAAAAATGTATAGAAATTACCTGATTTTTAAACTCTATTGAAAGATTATTTCAAATTTTGTATCATCAATTATTTATGTTTTTTATAGACGCAGAAAATATATTAAATATATATAACATATAAAAAACTAGTTCTATAAATATCAGGAAACAAAATCATGAGATAAATTTGAAAATATGTAAAAACTGATGAAAAAAAATGGTGTTGTACATATGGCGAATGAAAATATTTTTTCTATTCACAACTTTTCATTTCCGTTCCTATTTTTTGAGATAAAAATTGAAAACCAAAAAAAATTTTTTTCGTAGAAATTGATATTTAAAAAAATTTGAATTGCGGTAACTCAGCGAATGATTGATAAAACGCTTTGAGATTTCATTCATAGACAGGCGATAGGGTAACGATGTCAACAAGCTACTGCAAGTTGTAGAAAAGATCTATCAAATGGAACATTTTTAATTGCAAACCAATGCTTGACAAATGTCGTGTTCCACGACATTCAATCGAAAAAGTTATTGAAGGAAGTTTCAGCTAGAAAAAACTTCCTACGGCAAAGTTGTTCTTTAGAGATGTAATAAGTTTTTTTATAAAAGACTAGATCAATACAGTGGAAATTACAAAAATTCTAGAGAGCTTAGGAGAAGAACGAAACTTGTCTTCGAATAAATAATGCCAAAAAACAATCCCAAAATATAAGGGTTGCTCATTAGGGTGCCTTCCGCTTCCTCGTTTCTAAAAATAAAAATACTCGGTTGTTACCCAAGCCAAATAAAAAATTATTCCGCAAAATCGAAACTTGTTTTCTATCATAAAGCGACGGAAAAATGCATATGTTCCGAGGGTATTTTTTACCCTACAAAATATAGTTTTTAGACATATTTCTGCATCATGTTGTTTAATGTCTTATATGTCATAATTAACATTTCTGAAGGTTCAATTTTTTTGCAAATTTCCGTTAATTTTTCAACGTTTGGTACTTCAGTTACATAAACTTACAGCCAGACGTACTTTTGCGCTCGAGCAAATACGCGAGGGCGAAGTTTGCCAGCAGTAAATTACCAACAATTGGCATTTGCTCCTCCAGGGTTCTAAAATATCGAAACTTATTCTACATCTGTTATTGCAATCTGTGAATGTACAACATCTGTCTATGAATATATTTATATCCAGGCGCAAGAGCAACTTGTTCGCAAACGTACGTTACAAGTTGATTTTACTTTTTGTTTGCACGTTCAGAAACACGGGAGCAAATACGAGCGTTTTGATAAGTTGCGACGTTTAACTTGTCGTTTTCATGGAAGCGCAAATCATAACGTGCACTTCATTTCTAACACTATTACTCGCGATAACGCGTCTATTTTTCAGGATAAACATCGTAATCGCTGAAGTAGTCGGTTTCCACAAACCAGTTTTCCATAAAATAACATTGACATACGCTTTTTTCTGCGAGGGAATTGAATTTGGCCATATGGAGTGTATTTTCAACAATATCCATGAGGTTGTCGAAAATTAAATTCAAATGTTTGAGCGAACTGAATGAAAATTAATCAGTGTAAATAGCAAATTACTTTGTATTCTTAAAATTAATATGCATCTGAGGAATAATTGTTTCTTGTCTAAATTAGCAATGTGAACTTTTATTATTGTAATGTTAGAGTGAAGTGGAAGTTATTCGTCCTAAAACACAATTAAAAGTTTGAAAGCTGAATAATGAAATCAGCTTCGATGATATAACGCATACATTCAGATTTTTTCGACAGAAAACTTGGAAATTTGTATACGTAACTTTAGTAACGTATTTATGTTGCATGAATGAAACTATGAGAGTAAACGGATTCTGGAAATTGCTGTAAACATTTTATTTCATACTTTGTTACTTCTGAAAGAATTCTTTATCAGAGTATTTGCTTTGGAAATGTCATCTTTTGTCCAGTAATGTAAGCCAGATAAAACGTTCTTCACAAATTGCCGTAGAAATTTCATGCTACAAATAAATGCCGATTGTACTGAATAAAGAGCATAATCAGTTTTAAATGATACTGAAAAAAAGCTTCCTACATTTTTTCCACATTATTCATTGGAATGAATAATAAAATAAATAAATACTGAAGAATTTAACGGTTCAATAAATAAAAATCGATTTCAAATAGATCGAAAAACCAATCAAATTCCGCCAACAATCGACTGGAGAAACAGGAAATGAAATATTGAATCAGCATCGAAGAAAATTCAAACGAAACTAATTAAAAACATTAATGACAGTTTTAATTAAATTGTTTTTAATGGTTCCATAAATATTTAATTACACATTTATTTTATTCATTTAAATTAATTAAATTTCCTCAGTGTCCGTACAGAGTTAATTAATGGAAATCAATTGTATCGGTAAATGCAAAAACGGAATAAATTCAATGTAAAATGTCTGGGCTCATCCCATCTCTACATTTTTACCGATTTAAATTTGAATTCGTCCAATAATAAGTTTAGATCTAAATTAACGTACTTAAATTAGAACTAAGAGTGGGTAATAGAAATTTCAAAAAAAGGAAATTTCAACATCGCCCGCAATTCTAATGGTAATAATATCACAAAGCAGTATTTGAAATCCACGTAAATAAAAATTGATTGAAAATAGATCGAAAAATAATGGGATTCCGGCAATGTTCGACTACAGAAGAATGTAATAAAATTCAAAATGAAATAAAATTCAATACAAATTTCAAAAGACCTCGATCACTACATGAAATCTTGATAAAAGTTTTCATACAATTTTTTGTAATGGTTCCATGAATATTTAATTAAAAATTCATTTTAATCGATTGAATTGATGAAATTTTCTCAGCGTCCGTAAAAAGTTGATCAATGGTATTCAACTGAATCGGTAAATGCAAAAACGGGATAAATCTAATAGAAAATCTATGGCCTCATCCCGTTTTTCCATTTACCGATTCAAATTTCAATTTTTCATAATAGAATTGCAACGAAAGAAAATTTCAACATCATCCGCCGTTCCAATGGTAATGATATGACAAAGTAGTCTTCAAAACCCACGTCTTCTGCAGTAGTTTTAAACTCCGCTACAGAATCCTCATTTTGTAAAAGAATTAAAAACTTTCCCCAGCAACATCCATCAAAAAGCAGAGAGTTTTGATGAATGACCAGGTGGCAGAAAAGAGTCATCCAGCGGAAACTCCAAAGCCAAACTCAAGAAAGGATCATCAATTTCAAGTCGTTATTAATAACGATATCCGACACCACGTGCATCTTTCAAAATTGCTACGACAATTTCATAAAACTGCCATCTCATTAGCAAAACCCAATAAAATGTGTCTATTCAAAATACAACTCCGACAGAATCAGAACGTTCGGTAGCCAACGAAACGGAAAATTCTGTTCCCTAAAACATTCATTGCACAAAACCTCATTTTTGCACACCATATAAAATATTTGTTACTGCACGCCTCCTGAGAATGCAGCGGCATTACCGAACTCGCGGTGCATCCCACCGGCCCATCGTATATAAAATATACATAACGTATAATGTATGCACACGCGAGGAAGAAGGCACTAATCGAAAACGCGTTCGACTCGAGCCGTCCAAGCAGCGGTACAATTGAAGGAAGAAATATTTATCGAAGGCGCGCAAAATTGCTTTTCAACACGCGCTCCGGGACAGCAACGACGAGTAAGTGTGTTCTTTTCCGTTTCCTAAAAAAGCGGGAGGTGCTGGAATTGTATTCGAGCCGTGCTACGTTACAAGGCTGGCGTATAAATGACGCTCTTGTTAGAACGCGAGAACAAGTACGTGCCAGCGAAACTCTTCGAAGTCAGAGGGAACTTTCATACGAAGAGTCAGGATCCGCGATAAAGAGAGAAAACGGGTTGACGAGGCGTCTCTTCTCAACTTCTTGCTGTTTCTGCAGAGCCGCGTTAGCGTTTCTTGAGTCGCGAGTCGGGGCAAAAGGGCGCGGATTCAGCTGAAGAGATTGCAAAGACTGCGCTACAGTGACAAAGCAAGTGTCGGTTGCGGAGGATGCGAGTGGGTGGTCCCTGCCGGGTCAATAGTTTGCGATTCCTTTTATAACCTCGACTCGCTGCTTTCATTCGGACTTGAAGGAAACTACTCGCGGTGCATCACTCGTATTTTCGACGCTTCTCGAGATATGCGCCGTAATCGATATTCCTTTCCGCCTGCCAACCGGACATGCAGGCGCGTTGTTTATTGTATTCCAAAGGGACTCCAGGGGATCAGAATTGCGTTAGGAGAATATCAAATGAGGGGAAGATTATTTGCGGTGGCTGTGAAGGCTTCGCTTGTCACGGGGGAAAAATCCTTTGAAAAATTATCCCTTAATTGAACGGTGTTTTTCGAGAAAAAAGATATCAGATTCTCATTTCCTTAGGAAACTTTAAGATGAAACTTGGGGGAAAATTGAAGGTTTTACTGGGGCTTGATTCGCTTTTTCCATGAAGAAGCTGTATCAAAGTTCGATCAACATTTTCATCAAGATTTAGTTAAATGTTATTCGTAAATTTGATATTGGCAGTTAGTGGAAACAATTCATTTTCCGAACTAATGGAGTGCGTTTCGGCAGTGAAGGCGATGCTTTCCGTGCCGTTTACAGCCGGATGCTCAAGAAATATTTGTGGATAGGAAACGCTCGCGGAATGGCTCAATTGTACGTGAACTGAACATCGGGGAATGGGAGTGGCTACTCTTTTATCGTATCTTTTAAACCGCGAAATCCACAGCGATGGCAGTTCCTTTGTTCCTATAATGGTTTTTCTTCTTCGGAATAATTACATTTTTTTGCATTCGAAAAACTTTCTCTATTTTCTTGCGACCGTAGAATAATAAAAAAAATCAATTCCGCAATGAATAAACATCGAGAAATACTTGAACAAAAATGACGGGAAAAAAGCCAACGGTTTTACTTTGGAAGCAATTTCTTTTTAATCTATGTTAATCCAAGAGATTAGTCGTTTACGTCCTATAACGCGGCGGGACTCGTAATTAAACTAAAGGATGAGCTGAAATTGGAATGATTACTATGGGCACTGAAAGTACAGCGATGCCTATACAATGTGGTATTATCGAGTTACATTAAAAAGCACTCTCCCGAGATTCGAGTTGGCGGTCAAGAGAAAAAGAGAGAGTACAGTTGTCGAAGTAATAAGTAGAACTCGTGAAAACGAATCCGAACTCGCACTTTCTTCTTATCTGTTTTGACGGGTAATGAAATTTTAAAACTTCATCATCGACTGCCGCCAAGACGTGCAAAGAATCGCGCTATTCTTCCCTAGGATATTGATCTTTGTCGAATACGCAATTTCGTATTTCAAAGGGCTCAAAAAATGAAAAAAAGCCATTTGTTAAAAATGCTTAAGTTCCAAAAACGAGTTGTTATTTTTCTTGGAGTGCAATTCAGAGAGTTTGTTTGCTCCGGAATTCCAACTTTTCAAACAAAAAGTCGTTTTCTTCGCACTATCTCTTGGGCTTTCGTTGTATTTTTGAAAATATGTCCGTGGCCTCAAAATGCGACGTGTTCATGGCGATACAATGCTATATATGCCTTACACTTATCCATGCGTAACGTGATGGGCCGACAGACATGCACTGCATGCGCGCATCGCTCGCTTCTCATCGAAAATGTATTCGCCACTCTGTAATACGGTACGGAGTACGCAGTGTCAGTGCCATCGACGTCTCGTTGGGATAAACTGTCATACGTCGCTTGGTTGTAGGAGAACTTCTCCTTCCATCGCTCGAAATATGAATCCACGAATGCGACGAGTTCTTGCTTTTTTGGAATCTCACGACGATGAAAAGAAGCCTTTTAGCGCTCCACGATGGGATTGGCCAATCGGAAATTTCAGTCCACCGGAATTCGATATAAAACCGACTACCGAAAAAGTCTGAAGAAATTGGGAATAAAGTAAATTTGTTCCTCGGAAACAACATGCTTTATGGGAGAAATCAATCGAAGGTGATTGCTGATTGCGAAGGCTTTGTGGAAAAACTGCTACGTAAAAAAAGTCATCGATTTTAAACTCGGGAAATCCCCACAGGAAATTACACGCGCTTTCTGCGGAGTCTATTCTACCGCTTTCTTGTCACGGATGCCAAAAAGGTACCCACAATCGGACCCGCGATCTCATATATCACAGCTGACGGTAAACGGCTCCGTTCAATATGTTTTTGAAGTTAGCAGAGCACGCTAATTAAGTCTTTCATTAGCCGTTAACTCTGCTAGTCAATTGCTCGCGAAATCTGTTGATTCATAAGATTTTTCATCAATGTTTTGTTAATTTTATTTGATTGGCAGAACCATTGTTTCAGCGAAAAGTATGGGGAATTAATTAACACTCACTTCATTCAATTATAAGTCGTGGAATAATTACCCGCAATGGAATTGTTGCTAATTTATACCCAGCATCTTTTCAAAAATTAGCTTCTGCTTTGTTCTTCAGTCGAAAAAATTGGAGCGAACTCAATTATATGTTTATCGTTTATATCTTTATCAGCAACGGCGCAAACGTTTGATAATTGAATTTCGAGAAATGCAAAGAGAATTGATAAACGTCGCTCATTTCCAACAAAACTGACTTCTAATAAGAATGTCCCGAGTTCATCCAGAAGTTGCGCATGCTGACACAAATATTACAAAAGGTCGCACGCTACCTGACACTGGACGGGAGGCACTCGACTTTGCAAAAGAGATGCCACGACTGGTTGCTTGCTTGGTTTGTTAAGCGAAGAGACATTTATTCTACTCACTCTTTTTCTCGTTCAACCTACGCTCCACGTACATATCATTGTATGTTTTTAAGAAAATGAAAATCTCCCTTGGCAACGTCATTCTTATCCGAGTGACCCGTTCTTCTCCGTAAATAATAATAACATGCACTTAACATCACACGGAATAATAAAACCGTACGAATAACGATCTGAAAAATGCAATTCGACAAATAAAATTTTCATCATCAAGTTCAGCAACGATGTATCGATTTTTCGGTAGGAAATGAGGTTCCTTTCAATGTTTCGACGAGTAAGTATTGATACAATACAAAACATAATTAAATTAGTGCAGAATATGAATTGGGTCGACGATGCGGTTGCGTATTACGATATTACGCAGAGTATTAACGAAGTTTCCAGTGTATTCTCCAAGTTGGAGAAGCCTTTACTTCTGACGACAAAACACGGCAGATTTAGATCCTGATTGGTTCACTAGCGACAGTGGCAATCGATTTTCCCAACATGACGTTATTTTGTCCCCGAGACCCTAATTTTCGAGTTACTTTTATTAACAGTTTTGTATTTTCTGTACACCGGAGGTCGTAATCGCTTTACGAAAACCTCAAAGTAAAGTACGAATGTTCACGAACGTGAAGAAAAAAGGCTCATCCCAAATTAATTGAGAGAATAATTGGATTCCGTCTTCAGCGGATGGAAAAGGGATTTTCCGTAACTCGTTTACGTTCTTTACGAGGACGACACTTCCCTCCCATAGACTCAGTTTAACCGTCATATTTCACAACTTTGAGAAACTTTATACAACGCCGCACGAAACATAATTGCCGAAGTCTTCGAATAATCTTTACAAACTTCTCCATAGGATCATTTCGTAAGCGAGAAAATCAATTTCGAATTGTTATACGCGATTATTGGTGCTCTTAAAGTCGTTCTTTTTCTCCGCGCAACGATGCAATTAAAGCAGTTCCCATTCTTCGGAAAAACTATTTCAACTGTCCAAAGATTCTTACTATCAAACGGAACAAAATTACATTCCAAATATTGACCAAGGTAAGAAAAGTAATTTCACTGTTTACTGTGAACAATGCAAGTAATTTGGGAGACCACATCCAAAAAGAT
>JABFQM010003205.1:0-12429 GCA_022816865.1 Zelostemma sp. ZL-2020
TTCACTCAACAATTATTCTCACTTTCAATGTACTTAAATAATTAAAAACAATAAATTATACAACAGTCTTAGAAGTCCAAATTTTCCTCGAACTTGAAAATAACAACGTGTAAATAAAAATAAAATCAAAGTACGTGAATAATTTTTTCAATAAATAAACATGTCGACAAAAGATTAATAATAACAAAACCAACAACAATGCTTTACGAACTTTTGTGTTGTACGAGTACAAAATATATGCTCTCTCTGTGAAATTCAATTTAAAAACGACAATCTTTCAAGCGCTTGCATTTTGCCCGTTGTACGCGTCCAGCTTCGTCGCATTTGTGAATAATTTATCGTGCTAATTCGTCATCCCCCAGTATTGGAGTCTTGTCAATTTTCATGTTCGATTTCAAGGTCGCGCCCCATTTGGCGCCTCTTTCAGCTTCGGAACTCGCCATTAAAACGTCTTACGAACTTTCAGCTGCGTTTTCTTTGCTGTAGTGAATCTCGTCCATGAAATAAATCACCATGCCTAAAAACAAATCACGTGATAAACGAAATCCCTTTTTCTAAATTCATTTTTGAAGCTACTTACCTATAACCATCCAGATTAGAAACCTCGTCCAAGTCACTGGGGACAAATGGAATATGAGGCTGATGTTAACGAGTATGCTTAAAGTTGGAATTAACGGGACCATTGATACTTCGAAATAGTCCTCGAATGGTCTTTGAAAATCAGGAAAACACCTTCAAAAATTAAAAGAAGTTTTAGAAACAAAACAGTCGAAGACGTTTTTTTCATCGAACGCGAATGATCTTGGTACACTGACACAACATGATGAGTCCGCATATTATGAACAACGAAAATTGCCATCACTGAAGTTCTGACCCTTGCCCTTCAGGCGGCAGAAAAATGATATGAGGGCGAACGCGAGCAAGCAAATGATCACGTAAACGTACGTGCATTTCGCAAAGAATTCGCCCAGTTCGAAATGCCCGATGTACTTTCCCAGCCACGCGTATCGAGTCCTTAACCTTCCTGTTCCTTCGCAATATTCCGAAATCTGGAAAAGGATTTTTCATTGTAAAGTTTCGGGAATTGAGAGTTCTGTTTCCTATTCATTTTTTTTTTTTCAAAGATGTTTATTCAAGAAGGCATATTAATACTTTTACATGTTTCAATTTCCCAATAAACAGGGGTACAATATTGATTATTATTATCTAAAGGCCGCATAACGGCAACACGCAGATTTATAACTATTATATTTGAATTACATTTCGTATAGAACAATATTATATATAAAATGATCTGATTGTGCGTAATACATCTAGATACATGACAATTAATGCTATAGTGTACACCAGAAATGCCCAAAAAAACTGGTAGTTTCCTATTCATTAGTACCCAAAAACTAAGCTCACGTAACCGAAAATGTATGTTTCATGAAAAAGATTGAATGAAAAGGACTTATTTTCTGTCCGGAGGGTATCGCGATGTTTGAATTTAGTTTTTGAAATGTGGTCTTTACCGCGGTGTAAACTTCAGTAGCAAGCTCAAATTAGGTTTATTCACTTAAATTCTTGAGAATGGTATGAATTTACTTGATTTAAGCTCGCTACTGGAATTAAAGTCAATTTACCTTTAATAATCGCTCCGACTTCCTCGTGGCCTGTGATATTTTCTAAAAGGGTCGCAGTTTCATCGACGGTAAATCTCTCAAGGTCCGTTACTTCCTCGATGTTTGGCATTTCGAAAAAAATCTGCAAGGTAGACAAATTTGTTAGCAAATTTTAAAGAAACTTTTTTCAAAAACCAAAATCGGTAAATTTCGAATTTTTAAATTAAATATAATTACAATAAATCCAACAAAACGATTAATTCGAAAACTACGGTGTTCTCACTTCAAAATTCTCAAATGCATTGCAATGAATAGAATTATATTTTGCTATAATTCCTCCTGATGACTTTCCAAAAATAGTAAACATAATATGTGATAAGTAAATATCAGGTTGTATATTATTTTATTTGTGTTCTCGTTTATGTTCTCGACATAAAATCGAATGTGATAAATTAGATTCAATATTATTTTGCTTAATAACAGGAGGAAATTTGCCTCTCGATCATTCGTGATTTTTTCTTAATTCTTTTTAAATGCAAACTTGACCAAATATTGTTGAAAATTTCATATTGTTTCAATTAATTAATAAAAATTTTTTACGCAAAACACGGCATTTGCTTTCCAAACATTATTCCTCAGTTACCTAATACAAAAGTTTATACGTATGAATAAATACATAATCGTTTACTGTGTACGGTGAAAGACAATTCATTTAATGCCATTAAACATACATAAATCTAATGCTCAATCTATTTCTGCTATAATTTCGACAAGACGATAAGAAAATTGTCAGCATTTTCATTTAGTTTATTTTTGCCATTTTCAAACGCCCCGCCGTAGAATTACGACAAGTACTAGTGGCGCCGGGGAACAAGTGATTGCCACAGGTACTAACCAGTGTCAGTACCGTTTATGACACGGATTTTCATCCATCCGGACCGCTGGAACAGAAATGCGAACCAATGCGAACGAGGGAAATTTAACCTAGAAACTAGAAACATCGTAAATATAAAAATATATTTACCCGCTGGTTGTCAATAAAGGTATTTGGTTCAAATGGCATCATTGTTGAAAGCCCACTTGTCTAGTCAAGGAAAAAAGTGTTTAGCCGGAGTGAAGAACTTCACGTTGAATCTGCAGAATGTCAAATCCAAGAATGGAAAAACTCGGGTAAAAATCAATGTAGTTTATAACGCCTGTATTTTGACTGAAAAAATCGAATTCCAAAGATCAACTTTCTTGTTTTCACGCCAATAAAAACGCACACTCGATGTAATTGATCTTTTATTCGATTTTGTTTCCATTTCCTCGATGTAATTTGATTTTTTTTGGTAATCGATCCAACAATGAAATTCGCAATTTTTGTAGGTAATCGCATCGTTTTTCGACCCGAGACATTATTCTACAGAAACAAAACAGTTTCCAACTCCCGAGGATGGGGAATCAAGGATCATATACAGAGGACAGTTAGCAAGGCAGATGAAAATTATAAAAATGTTCTCGTTGGCCACCTCGGGCTCCGCTTTAATTGGCTGGCCTTTGCTCTACTCTCAAACCATGACCGACGCCGGAAATCAGTTTTCCCATCCTTATTTAATATTCTCGGTGATAGCATTTTATTCTATTGGAACACCGCTGTTGCTGCACTACGTAACGAAAAAGTATTCCACAGAAATCGAGTATGTTCCGCGAGAGGACAAATACATCGCATCGACATTAACCTTGTTTTGCACAAAGAAAAAGGTTCGATTCATCGAAGAAATTGGTTCAAGTTGACAAGAGTATACGATTGTTTGACTTTTTTTCAGCTGGAATTCAAAGCAGATGACGTTGAACGACCCTACATTCCTAGTATGTTCACGACTGTAGAAATAAAGGGAACCCCGTTGTTCTTCGACATTTGCACTTTCGAAGAACCCGAGCATTGTAAAAGGTTACTTGGGTACGACAAACCGATAGACTTTAAGTCGAATGAAGATGACGTTAAAACTGTAGAGGACAAAAAGCCTGGTAATAAATAAGTAGTCGAAGCTTTTCGAACCAATTCCAACATTTTTCTTTCAAGAATATTCGTTTTATTTCATTTTGTAGTAACACGTATAAAATTGCAATATGTACAGTGAAGAAACTCGTGTTCATCAATAGTCACTTGTCCATATTTTTATGGTTTTATCGTTTTCCAACGCGGCTGAGGCGATCATATTTTCCCTGGGGTGGCACGCGGTACTAAGAACAACGTCTGCAACAAGGAAAGGAAGGAATTTAAAAACTGATTAAATTCGTACTGCTCGAAAGATTATTTTTACAAATTTACCCGTGTGGCCCTCCAATTTCTGAACCACTTCTTTATTCTGCAAGTTCCAAATGTAGACCATGTTGTCTTCAGAACCAGACACAATCCACTGAAAAAGCAAAAAAGAATGAATTTCACAATAAAAAGAGAACAGAAAAATATCGCACCTTTCCTCCGGTCACTGAGAAATTTGAGAATATACAGTATTTCTCGTTCTTGTGCCCCGTATAAGTCTTTAAAAATTTTTGCTTGAGATGGTCCCAGAGTTTTAAAGTATTGTTCTGAGTTGCGACTAAAACAAATGATCCATTAGGAGAAAATGAGGCGAAAGAAACCACCGGGTTGCCCTCGTTTTGAAGACTGCATATGCGTTCTCCGTAATTCGTGTTCCAGATGTAGCTACAAAAACATATAAATCCATTTCAAACATGTTTTTAAGGTAGAACTTTCAGTCATCAGTGATCAACGAAGAAAACTATTTCAACGTTCTGAGCTATCTTCTCAGCAATATTATAATATCTCATGAAATGACTCTCATTTATCCTGGAAAAAAATTACTGAGCACAAATTCTTCCTTAGAATTTCGTATTTTTCAACTAATTCGACTGCACTACTCATTTTGTTCGTTTTTAGATTTTTAACAATTCCCCTGTTGTAAATGATTGCTCGGTAATTTTTTCGCAAGACAAATAAGATTAATTTCTTGACAATAAAGTAATTAATCTGTACCAGCAACCGTCGTAACTACTGGAAACTATTAAAGATCCATCTCTATTAAACTGAGCCGCGCTAACGATGTCGGAATGTGCCGCCAAGATTTTCACACAATGTCCTGTCCTGGTGTCCCATATCCTGATGCTTCCATCATACTGGCAATTAAATAATTAATGGCTCCTTAATCAATCGATTTCTTGGATTTTGTTTTCAGTAATTTCTCTCTGTTCTACTTACGGAACCAGATACAATTAAATTCGAGTCGTTATTGAAATTGCAGCAGAATACATAATTGGTATGGCCTATGAAAGTTTCCACACATTCCATCTGAAAACAAGTATTACGATTACATATTTACAACGATAACTGGGTGGGAAAACGACGAAAAATTGTCAGTGGTTACAGTAGTGAGGTCCCATAGTTTGAGCGTTTTGTCGTCGGATGCGGAGACTAGAAACCGATTGTCGCTCGACCAAGCGATGTCCGATATGCCCAGTTCGTGTTCCTCGTCTAGGGTATGCCTGTGCTCGCCGTCGTAAGAACCCCAGAAATTTATGGCTTTATCACAATCTGAATAACAAGAAAAACGTATTAGTATTTTCAATACAAACATTTTTTCTTTCTTGAAATCTAATTATACCTGCGCTGGCGAGTAACTCGCCGCTCGGGCTGAATTTCACCGAAGAAATGGCATTAGTGTGTCCTTCCAAAGTATGCTGCAGCGAGTAATTGGGAAGTTCCTGCGGAAAAAAAATCGTAATAAAAATTCCCACGTGTCGAGTCAAACTTCAAAAACACGTGGAGTAGCGATAATTAAACGGCGAATTTCTCGTGAATTTACTGAACAGACAAATCACGGAACCGTAAAAACGCAAGGACTCGTAAAATCAATGCATTTTTCGGCAAACAATTTTAAAAATATGTCAGATCGAATTTCCATTTCAAGCACGAAAATTGTTTTACGAGTAATTACCACTTTCGCAGTTTTTTTGGAAGGACGTTGATGTCCGTTCGATACTCCGACAACCATAACACTCAATTTTTAATCAACTTTTATTTTTAAATGAAGACGGGAAAGAAAATTGTACCGCGTGAAAAAGGTTATGTCGAATTGTTGTGCTGTTCACGTTCCGCGTGCCCACGAGGCTTTGAGGCTTTGACAGCGCCACATCCAAGTTTCCGACTGCCATTTCTTTTTCGCCGGAAGTTATAAAAGAGCGCTTAAATATATGAACACAAGTTTTCCAGAAAATTACCACGATACACTTGTTGAATAAAAATAGTTTTTCCATTTTATGTTGTTTATTGACTGCCGTATGTTCACATACGCAATTTCAAAGATCGAATACGCTTACAAATAGTTCGTATTATGTATGAATAAAAAAAGGCGTACAGTCGTACCTACATCGTTTCGGAACTCGAATAGCAGCCTTCCAGAATGCAAGGTTTCTTGCATTTTTCAATTAACGGTACATTGAACATGACATTCTTGCATTCTGTAAAAAATGTCCGCGACAAACGTGATTATTTTGACAATTGATACGCTTTGAGAACAAAGTTTTATCTAACTGCTCAAACGATTCATTAATTTCTTGTATGTAAAAAATAAGATCACAGATTACGACTTCTATCCTTGAACATTCGAAGATTTCGACCCTTAACTAACCAAAGAATAGCTAGAATATTTGCATTTTCGAAATTGGGAACATTGTTAATGCTAGTTTATAATCATGCTTTTTGTCACTGGGAATAATATTCTACATATGGTACGTTAAGAGTCAATTTAAGGATAGATTATTATAAAATAATATAAGTTAGGCTGGCAGCAGGTCAAAGTCGTCTGAAACGTGAACCATTGGAACGTGAAGCTCGTCGATTTGCGGAGTCGCTTTAAATTCGCAAAGCCCAACTTCTTTCAATTTCCATTCCCAGTCCATTTTTTGAACAGCGTGCAACGATTCCGCTTCGTGGTGATGTCTCTTCAGCATCGCTTCCTGAAATCCGATAATAGTTTCAGCAACATTCACATTTCCAAGCCAAGCAAAAAATGCATGAAATTGTTTTCAACGCGTAAAAACCGTTGCAATATCTCACTTTAATTTTTTCCCATTTATCGTCAACGTCCTGAAGCCAACTTAAAAATAGCCGTCCGTTGTAGCGACTTCTTGCATTTCGATCCTTTTCTTCCTGCTCCGGGGTAATGACATTGTACACTTCTTCGTCCTTGAGTATCGTGCAAACGGAAAATGGCAGTGACTGATTAGCAAGTGCCCTTGCAGCTCTGCCGTGCACTCTCAAAATCTCTTGTTCAACCGACAAAACAAGTTTCTCTTTTTCAACGACGTGCTGCATTCTCAGTCGATATCGCTGTTTTTCCTGATCAGCGTAGAGCTCCTTCATAAGCTCAGCAAGTGTCGGTGGCAGATTTATATTCGGTTCCTTTACGTTCCCAGCGAGAACGTAAGTGCAACGGTTCATCAAATAATCTTTGAATCCCTGAGGTGGTTTTGGCTGTACGGGAAACAGTCCCTTTCTACGACGTTCAATCTATCGAAAAAAAGAACAAACATTAATGTTTAATTCCATAAGCTACAAATTTAAAAAGACAATTTAAAACACGAACTTGTTTTCTAATATCAAGGAAAAGTTGATAACAATTTGTGATGGGCTGCTCGTGTGGGTGAATTTCCGGGCCCGCATTTGTCGACTCCGCAGCGTCGTTCGCAGCGGCCGAAGCAGCAGCCTGTTGCGCTTCTTTGTTTGGCTTCATCTTCCGTTTCCTCGGATGCAACTGGACCGACGTAGCCGGCGCCGCGACGGCGGAACCCGAGTTCGCCGCGCTGGACGACGTGCTTTCCGAGCTCTCGCTTCCATCCTTCTGATTTTTTCCACCGCCTTCCGAGTTCTTTTCGGACTTCTCGGAAGATGCGCCAGATTTGAAATTTCCGCTATTCGCAGGCTCGGAAGAAGCTGCTTTTCCCGGTTCGTAAACGGATTCCGGAGTCGGAGAGTGGTGCCGTATTTGCTGAGGGGAAGAATTGTTCGAACGGTCGACGGACGGAGTTGGCAGTGGCGAAGAATTTGAGTAATTTCCATTGCCCGACGAGCTGGACGACGCGTCTTTGGAACCCGAACCATTGCCTCCATTGCCGCTTCTGTAAAAACCAAAATTCGTTATTTTAACAATTCCAAATCTTCGTAGGATTCTGTATAAATGCTTGTTTCTGTGCCTGTGTGAACTTCTGAGGACTCGCTGATGGTGTGTCGTCCTCTCTTCCGCTCCAGCATCTTTTTTCTCATCCGTCTTCAAGTTATTTCCGGCTTCCGTCGGACTAGTAGTGCCACTGGCAGTCTGGCTCTGGTCCTTATCCGAGTCATTGCTATTCGAACTCGCGACGACGTATGGAAGTTGGTGACTTCTACTCGAAGCATTTTTACCGTTCCGATTACCCTGTTCCTGCTCGGAGACCGTGCTCTGCGGAATCACGATTTTCAGCGGTGGTACCTTTGGAGCTGACGTGGAATCCGAATTTTTCGATCTTTCATCTTCGTTCTCGGGTTCCGTCGTAGCCATGGCAGCTGTAGCTTTCGATGCAGATAAACTGGCAGTGCTGCTCGGCTTCGGGCTGCTCGCCGTCGAGGAAGAATTAGGACTTTTGCGATCCGTTGCCGAGCTCGTTCCTTGGTTGTTTTTCCCCGATGCCACGTTTGCTTGTTTTCCTGCTTTCGCACACTAGAATAAGAACAAATAATTAATTCTCAATTCGACTAAAAGAACATTTGCGCTGATATAAATTACTTTTTCGCCAGCCGCGGCATTGCCTCGGCCCACGCCCTGGCGACCTGACGTCGCGCCTTTTGTATTTTCCTTGGGGTTCTCCGTATCTTTACGTTTCTTCTTTCTATTTTCGTCATCCTGTTCGTCGGCATTATCGGCCTCGAAAGTACGTTTCAAGGACGGCGGAACGGATGCCAATTCTTCCGTTCCCGCTGTCGCGGTATCGCCGGCATTACTGGCGGAGGAACCGGTTACCACGGAGTTGCCGGATCCTTGGCCTTGATTACTGGAAGACTTGGAACCATCTTTTTCCTTTTCTGAGCCTGGATTCGGTGATGTGTTCGAACTCGTGGACTCTTTTGTGCTTTTGAACTCGTAAACATCGTTGTTGTTTCCGGAAGATGACGCATTGTTGCCGCTATTGTTACCTCCTGTAGACGCGTTCCCAGTTCCTGATGCGGCTGCTGAACTTTTTGACGAGGATTCCATTTGATTCTTGGCACCTTAAAGTTTGTTATTAATTTTTCGGAAAATTAGTTACGTTGTTGTGAATAAAAATGCATCCCAACGAAATGTTTGCAAAATGGAAAATATAACAGCGGGGAAAGGTGAGTGAAGCCCGCATTGGAAATACCTTTTCGTAGTATAAAGCAGTGCCAAAATGTCTCGACCCAATAGTCTACAATCGCCGATTCTCGGATTTTTCAAGGTTAAATTTTGCTCCGAATTGTGCAAAGCCGATTCGGCGGTTTCCCGATTGAGCAATAAATATTTCGGGGCGGTAAACACGTACTTCCGCAGCCTGGATGGTTCGCAAGGTCGTCCAAAATTTGATACTTCGACGCGAACTTTCGTTTTCGAGAAGTATCAGCTCATTTCTCGTATCGTATTTGTTAGTGAACGTGGCGAAAGTTCGGAATAATGAATAGCGATTTATCGCAAGGAACTTTTGTTTATTCCATTTTTAAATATTTCACTGGCGTCTCAGAATTTTGATCCCGCAGACGCCCAAAAGGTTAAATCGGGTTAAATTTTCACGATACCATCGCTATCAACAGAGTGGATGTGATTGCACCATTTTCTGACAGAGGGCGCTGCCTGTGGTGCGCGCGAAAGGTTTGAATCCTCGATTCAAAAATAATTCGAAAATGTGCAATTATAAAAAAAACGGAAACTTTGATTTTGTTTATAGCATTTTTATATGAAAGAAAGTGGAAATAATTAAAATACCAATCATGGGATTATGGGATTGTTAAAAATGGCAATTTTTTCCAGCAAAATGGTTCTCAAGGAAATGGTTGCGAATAATAGTTGTAATTGTCTGGTACGTGCTGCGCTCTTCGCAAGATTATGTTTCGCATCTGCCCGGAGATTGTAGCGAAATTAGCTTTCGCGAAATTCTGAAATTTAATTGAACTAAGCGATTACGCAATGCAGGATTTTGTAATAAACACATTCTCGGAGAAAATCCAATCTAGGCTTACTCAAAATGTAAATACATCGATTTAGGCTGCACAATTTTGAGCAATCTTCGCGTTATTATTTTTATTCAAATGAGAATAACAGTGTTCCACAAACTCGCTAAATTACCATAAACGAAGACATTTGTTCCGTGCACAACACTGATTTCTCCATTTTCCCCTCGAGTACAAAAGCTTTTCTGAACTCGTTAGTCCGCGCAGACTTACCCCTTTTTCTACACGTTCGACTCGGGTTCTTCCTTTCCGGGATTATTGTAATAGCAATTACCGTAACTCTTGTGCTCGTTATGAAATCTTTTTGCAAGGCTGCGCCTGTATACTGAATTGAGACACTTCGCGGCTGAAGCCAATGATCTCATTGTGTCGAGATTTTTTACTTTAAACCCCTTAAACCGAGTGTCTTTTACGATGCTAGCACTAGCTAGTGTCATCACGAGCACGTTATTGCCCATTATTACACCGCTCTTAATTAAATTAGGAAAAAAAATAAGATCAATCCCTTGAAAAAATAATTTTCAATTAAAAACTTCCGGGAATGAAATTGCGAATAAAAGCAATTCGTCCATTTCGAGATATTCACGACCTTTCTTAAGGCGAGTCGGAAATCGCAGGGCAACTCCAGCGGATCGACGCCAGCGCCGTCTATGCAGGCAATCACGAACTAAAAACCTTATGTTTTAACACCCAAGTTCTTTGCATCTCACATCGATCTGTGAAAAGCACTATTTTTTTTATTGCGTACAACAATGTATGTTTCTATAATACGGTAGTATTTTTCCCGGCTGCAAGAATAGGGCGACGGTTTCGAATCGCACTAATATGTCGCACAAAGCATGCAATCAAGTGATATTTATTTCAAGTGACAGGCGGCAGCCATCTTTTTATGGAAATTTGTTAATAATTGTGATGATTTCGAATTTTTTGCAATATTTTGAAAAATAGGAACCGTCGCGCTCGTCATTTATATATATTGTTACATTACAGAGAAGGGTTTTTCTAAGAGACCTAAACTCTACAAAAATAGTGCTTTTGAAGTTTCAACATTTTTGCAGGTAAAACAGAACAGATTGCGACTCGTCTTAATTACCTGCAACGTTCGGAGCGCACGTTCACGATTAAAAAATTTAAATTTGCTTGAAACTTGTGGATAATTAACGACTTGGACAAAAGCTTTGTAACCAATAAAAAAAAGTTATTTTTCTTGTTATGCATGGCGAAAAAATATTTGTGACCCAAAGTTAATTAAAGGTTTTGTATATTCATCTGACTACAATTTTCTATTCTCGGCTTCTCGAAAGCTTCTCTCTAAATTTTTTGGAGTGGATTTGGACTCCAGTGAAGGGTGGGAATACCGCCAGTCCCCTCGGAGTGGAATTCCACTCCAATGTAATAGTGAATTGACCACTTCAAAATTGGACGGAAAAGTTCACTCTTGTTGGAGTAAAAATGTCAAAAATAACAAAAAAAATATAATTTTGAGTACAACGTCATCCAAAGTAACCATAATCACTTCATGTATTGCAACAAGCCGTATACATTTTTTATTAAAGAAAAAATTCCTGGAACCTATGGTATTCGAACCTGGGGCCCTACACTCACTAACTAAGAACGCATGCCATTACACTAACAGACTCACTGCTTATGATTAAGATTCGACTGCATTATAAGCGGCGAGTTCACCCTTAACTGGAGTGGAGAATTCGCTCCAATAGTACTGGATAATCCACTCCAATAGAAGTGAAATATTCACCCTACACAGAAGTGGAGAATTCGCTCCAATATAATTGGCTGATTCACTCCATTAGGAGTAGAAGATTCACTCCAATAGAGTAAATTTTCAACTCTTGCTAGGAGTGATGATTTCACTCTCAAAATTGGAGTCAAACTGTTTATTTTTTCGATTGGAGTGAAAATTCCTAATCTATTGAAATAAAAATCCACTCCAAGCAGAGTGGTTGGACCGGTCACTCCACGGTTAGAGTGACTAATTCACTTCAAGAAATTTAGAGAGTGCGTGGAACAAAAATTAGCATTTGAATCTAAGCAGATACGTACTCCAGGAAAAAAATAATCTTACTTATAATCTTGTTTGTTTGCTAAATTTTTATCTACAACAGTTTGTTTAAAATTTGAATCAACGTACTTCCGCATTCGCTACTGTTTTTGATGTCATCTGTTTGATATCTCTGACTGCGCGTTGTGGCCACATTTGTCACATGCAGTCGATGCACCGATGTGCTGTCATTTTCTATCCCAATGATAACGTCAAAAGTGGACAAAAAAGTTTGCATCATGCGATTGCGAGAAATTCGACCTGGTGCTCGATTCTTGAATTGAAGTGATATTTTTCGTACGCTAAGGTAGATGTCCCAGTAATGGACCACCTAAGCAAAAATTTGAAATTCAAACGCTGATTTCGAAGTGAAAAATAGCTTTTCCGATTCCGTTCTTTTCGTAAACAATGCAGAATTCTCTTAAGAACAAGTTGAATGTTTTGTTTTTGTACGGTTGTAATTAGTTTTTCAATTACGTGCAATTAAGTAGTCGGAAGCACGAATG
>JABFQM010003206.1:0-12427 GCA_022816865.1 Zelostemma sp. ZL-2020
CTTGACCTTTCTCCTCTAGAGCGTGGAAATGAAATTAAAAAGCATAAGAGATGTTTCAACTGTTTTCGCACTGGACACATGTCCCCTTCGTGTACAGGCCAAACTTGTCGCAAGTGTAAAAGGCCACCCAATACTCTGCTCCACGTTGAAAGGGGTAAAGTAAGCAGACATCCAGAAAGCGATGGTAACAAGCCACTTTCACCCGAAGATACCGCGTGTGCCAGCACTAAATTTGACCCTAACACGGTCTCCTGCGCAGGTATAGAACCGGACGCAACCAAATCTTCACACGTCCTCCCGACAGCAATTGTGCAAGTTTTTGACTACAAGGGTCATCTTCACGATTGTAGAGTACTCCTGGATTGTGCCGCCCAGTCGCATTTTATCTCTCTTGACCTTTGCAAAAAACTCAAGCTGCCAATATCCCAAGTCCAAATCAATCTTTCCGGCGTGAATCAGGCCCAATTCTCAATTTCAAATGCGACCAATGCCACTGTCGTTTCGAAATGCACCGACCGATGTTCAAGACTAGAATTTTTTGTAGTCAATAGGGTAACCTCTACTCTCCCAACCGAACTTCTTGACCTCGACAAAATCCAAATTCCGGACGATATCATTCTTGCTGATCCAGAATTCTACAAGCCCCGTGAAATCGACATGATAATCGGAGTCGACCTGTTTTGGGATCTGCTTCGCCCTAGCGATCTCAAAATCGCTTATCTACACAATAGTGATTATGGATACTTAGTTTCCGGCAGATTACCGCACCACAATAAATTTACTCCGAAAGCAGTTTCCTGTCATGCCTCAACGACGGCAACCAACCAAGCGCTTTCCGACCAGTTACTAAAATTTTGGGAAATCGAGGAGGGCGGAAGATTTGAAAAATTTCCATCCGAAGAAAAAGCATGCGAAAAGTTCTTCATCGAAACCGTCAAACGCAACGACAAGGGACGCTTTGTCGTCTCTGTCCCCTTAAAGAAACCGTTCGAATCTCTAGGAAACTCAAAAAATGGCACCGAGCGTCGATTCTTTGCCCTCGAGCGCAAATTTCAGCGCAATGAGCCAATGAAGAGACACTACCTCGAGTTCATGGACCAATACGGAAAGCTCGGACACATGACTAAGATCTATGAGAAAAGCCCTCCGAAACTCTCGTTTTACCTCCCTCATCATGGCGTGCTGAAAGAAGAAAGTTTAACCACCAAATACAGGGTAGTCTTCGATGGTTCCGCTCCTTCATTCACCGGGGTATCAATGAACGATCTTTATATGACCGGTACCACAATTTAGTAGGATTTGTTCTCCATAATTTTGCGTTTCAGAGTGCATCCTTACGTCGTAGGCGCCGACATATCGATGATGTTTAGGCAAGTTCTCGTAGACCCCAGTCAGAGAACCCTCCAGCGTATTCTGTGGAGATCGGACCCCTCCGAACCTCTACAAACTTATGAATTGAACACCTCGACGTAAGGTTTAGCGTCAAGCTCCTATCTTGCTATAAGATGTTTATTTCAATTAGCCGATGAACTTCAAAAGACCTTTCCCAAGGCCGCTGATGCGATCAGAAAAAGTTTCTACGTCGATGATCTCATTTATGGTGCTGCAACTCGAGAAGAAGCGATAAGGGTTTGCCGAGCGATTCGAAAGATCTTAGCGTCAGCTGAGTTTCCCCTCAGAAAGTGGTTCTCCAACGACCCTTCGATCGTTAAACAAATCATCAACTCTGATGACAACGTCGAGTGCCAGATCATCAACTTAGGTGAAAATGAAAACTTGAAAACATTGGGTCTAACATGGTCAAGTTCTTCAGATGAGTTAGTGTACCATGTAAACATCGCAACCGATTCCGAAGTCACTACCAAGAGATCTGCCCTCTCTGCAATTGCAAAGATTTTCGACTCCTTAGGACTTCTCGGTCCATGCATTATCATCACGAAGAAATTCATACAACAATTGTAGCGCGATAAGTCATCATGGGATGAAACCCTGCCTGAAAACGTTCTTTCTTTAACAGCGGAGCGAAAACGAGCGATTCCGGGTCCGTGGAATCCCCCGTTTCAGCTCCTCCCAAACAGAGCAAAAACCCGCATTCTCGCTCCGCTGTTGAAGAAAAAAGCATGTGAACCTCGAGAAAAAACGTGCGTTTGCGCCTTGTATAAAGTTGAGAACCCCTCGGCTACGCCTCGGGGCTCAACTTTATACGCGGCGCGCAAACGCCCGTTTTCTCTCTCGGTGCACAATATACTATTACATCGCTACTGCAAAATTGATGCTCTAGAAATTTATAAGGTTTGTAGTCAAATCATCGGAAAACTACGAAAAAATTATGTCAATAATGATAAGGCTGTCAAAATTGATCGATTCATCATGTGCTATGACGAATTTACTTCGCGGACCTTGCGTTGAGAACAAAAAATACTAAAGCGCTATGTATGGGCACTATTCGCACCTTTCTTTCAATTTGCGTTTTCTAGAAGGGGGAGGGCGCCCGGCCCAGTACTTTTGGTTTTTCCCAACCCTTGTCTTCCTGCTCATCATTTTTGAATCCAAAAACTGCTGTCCTAACATCGTGGACGCACGTTCGACGATCGTTTACGTCTGTCGTGACACCGGAAAATCTTCAAAAACGTATGCGATTTCAAAGCGCACGGACGCGAATGGTCTTCGAACACTATTCAATGTGCTAGTGAAATTTGCCTCGTCTGTAACGGGTCGAAGCGCATGCCTTTTGAAAAACAAAAATAAAATAAAAGAAACACGCCGCACAATTCAGATGCTTCGCAGTATTTACGACAGTCAGAACGAGTATATTTCTTCGAACATGAACAGAAAGGAAAGAAGTCAAAAAGGGGATCGGTTTCGTTACGCGAATAACGTGCGAGAGGTAACTGTAATTGAAGAGCTCAATTATAAAAAGAGATTTGCGCTCGAGAACGCTGAGCACTAAGCGCGGCAAACCACGCGCTTAGCTTTTTTTCAATAAATCGATTTCTCGAAAATTACAACTCGAATCAACTTTCCGAATAGAATTTTTCCAAACTTCAACTGCTCGAAACTTCTTGCAATAGTGAAAGCAACTTTTTTGCAACACAACATGTAATTTCTTGTAGAAAAAACGTCGAGGATGCAGAGCAGGAAAGCAAGTGCAACAGCAACGTTATGAGCAACTAATTGTCGCCGAACAGGCAAAATTAGTTGCTGCATTGGCGGAACACAATGTTTCTCGCCTGCGCAACAACCAGAATAATAGAAACCAGAGCAACCAACATATGACGAAGCGCGGTTGGAAACCAGCGAGACGCTGGGAAAACAAAACCGTGGGGTCAAACAGAGACAACCGAAATCAGCCACGACTTCGCGAACAGTGGAGAGGTAACGAATCATATAGTAAATTTTAACACTACTATGAATTTTCATTATCAAATGAAGACAACAAAAAAAGCAAAAAAATAAACCATAAAAAAACAGAAATATACAAAAAAATGCCTTATTTATTTTTTTATTTTTTTTTCAGAGATTTAGTTAACAGTTTTCAGAGATTTATAATTTTTGTTGTTGTCTACTGGAATTTTGTAAGATTTTTTGCCTTTTTGGCTGTTCTCTAAAGGTTTTTTTGCCATTTTTTTGTGCAATTTATTTCGAGTTCAATAGCCAAATGTTACAATGTACGGTCACCAAACACATATTGTGAGTAGTTCATATTATCTCTCGAAAATTATTTTCAGGACGTCCGATTCTACCTGCCAGGGAGAGAAGTCCGCCGGAACGAGACGTTTCTACTAATGTTGGTAACGATCGTGAGAAAATTCTCACATAATCATCATTTGTTACAAAATGATTTGCAAAATATCAGTATTTCAAATTTTATTTTATTATTTCCATAGGTAGAAGACAGCAGATCACATGGGACTCAAGGGGACCTCAACATCGACGCTAATATTATATACACCAAACTATAGAAAATGTTCCTAAAACATATTTTTATCATTGTTCTTGTCGTAATTGTATTACTGTTTTATAATATAAATGTGTGATATTCGACTACTATGTTATTATATAATTGAATTGAATTAAAATTTTGGCGCATTTATATTACATTATGATATGTCAATGAATGTTTGGTGAATTATGTAGAAAAAGAAAGCGTACTTACAGAAGGCAGAAGATTGGGTCGAAGGAGATAACCGTGGAACGATCCGCTGTACGTAGTTGACTTCAACATCGATACAGAATTTGCGTTGTTACTGTGGGAATGTAACAATAATTTTCTTTGCCGATTTTTATAATCTAGAGCGCACGGTCAGTGACGAAAATACCACCAATACCATCGAGTCGATTCTAATCATACTCCAAGTCTTCCAAGTAGATGACTTGTCATATATTCAATTCAAAAATACTTTTTTCTGTATATAATTTTGAGAAATACGCCAAATTCGCATAAAGAATTGTCTGTACGCGCGTGCGTACACACGCGGAAACTCGAAATAGTTTTTCTTCAACAGCGGAGCGAAAACGCGCGTTTTAGGTCCTCCCGAGCAGAGCAAAACCCCGCATTCTCGCTCCACTGTTAAAGAAAAAAGCATGTGAACCTCGAGAAAAAACGGGCGTTTGCGCCTTGTATAAAGTTGAGAACTTTATACGCCGCGCGCAAATGCCCGTTTTCGCTCTCGATGCACAATATACACTGTAAAAAAGGCCTAGTAAAATTACGATTAGGCCAGTAAAATTACGATCAGGCCAGTAATTTTACAAAAGAAGATTACTGTTTCGGAAATGGTATTTTTACCGTGCCGGAGACGGGAAAATTCCACGCGCTAGTGATTTTACTGTACCAACGCAGTGATTTCACAAACCCGTCCGAATTCACCGATGCCCGAAACGGGGATTTCACTAGCGCGTCGTGAAATGCACGACGCGCCAGTGAAATCACGGTTTTGGGCATCGGTAATAATCGGACCGGTTTCGGAAACAATTATTTTACTGGCGCCAGTAAAATCACTAGCTTCTGTAAATTTAACAGTTCCCGAATCAGTGATTTTACGGAAGGGTCCGTTTTTTTACAGTTTCCGAAACAGTAATTTTATCGTTTCCGAAACCGGTACGAAAATTACCGATGTCGAAAACAGTAATTTCACTAGGCCCGTTTTTACATTGAACTATTGCTCCTCCCGAGCAAAGCGAAAATTCGCATTCTCGCTCCGCTGTTGAAGAAAATAGCACGTGATCCTCAAGAAAAAACGGGCGCGCAAACGCCCGTTTTCGCTCTCGGTGCACAATACACTATACTGCCAGCTCGTCTCTTTCATTAAAATGCAGCAACGTGTCGTATTTCGCCGGGTTTCGAAAGTGGAGGAGCAGAGTCGATTCAAATAAACTGCGAATATCGGCAACGAGGCGCGCGACCGAAGAAATATAAAATTCTAGTTTGAATTCCTCCCGCCGTTCCTTTCGAACTGCGCGCGCGACGAGTTGCAGCGCGCATCTAATTTCACGTACATCCGTCTGCTCAGCTGTCAGCTGTCAAACACGGACGATCGGATTTTGACACCTCGGATATTTCGGAATTTTTTTGACATATTCATAACTGTCGTGTGTGTTTCGAATCGGTTTCACCGGCTAGAAAAATTGGTGCTGGTTGTTATAGTATTTTTATTTTCCGGTTTATTCAATTATTGCGACGTACAGGACGGTGTAAAGTTTTCTCGCTCTATCCTTTATTTTTCCCCGCTTTATCCTTGTCTTTTTCTACTCCCGTAGGCCCTTAATGAAAGTTGCATTTTATTTTATATCCTACAATTAACAAGAATCGTTTTGGATCGATAAATGAATGAATGGATAGAAGATAAGCGATTGTTGATATTTTTGACGATCGCCAATTGTTGATGATCGTAAAAAATATTTCAAAAACCAACTCTAAATGTTTACCCTCGATGCTTGAGAGTCAACACCCAACGCTTGGGGGTAAACACCCAACTTTGGGTGTAAACACCCAACCCCTGAGTGTGTACACCCAACTTTGGGTGTTAACACTCAACTTTGAGTGTTGACACCCAACCCTTGAGTGTAAAAACCCCCAACCCTTGAGTGTAAACTTCCAACTTTGAGTGTAAACACTCAACTTTGAGTGTTGATACTCAACTTTGAGTGTTAACACTCAACTTTGGGTGTTAACACCCAATATTTGAGTGTTTTTTGGACACGGGTACGTAACTCCTCTAGTTCCAAAATACTCATAAGTGCAGAAAAATATAACCAAAGTTTAGGTATAACAATTATGACCTTGCTTAATTACCTGCATGATTGGAAATGAGATTCATGTAGCTAGCAGTTTTTGTACTCAGTACTTGAGTGGCATATTTTACTCTCATTGTCGGACACGAATTTCTGAACATGTGTGCATCTTTGAGATGAGACAAAAGCGAAAGCAGTTCTTTGCGATTTTCCTCTTTGACGTACGCAGTTTGGAAAGTTCCCCACATTGCCACGAGGAACTCGTAGTCATGCAGTTGTAGACGAACGAGAAGATCGTGTTCCATGAGGAGATTGCGAATGCATTTGAACAAATGACAATAATCAAATAAAATGTACAATTTGCAGTCTCTAATTACAACGGTGTTGCCTGAAGTGAAACGTCGACATTACATGAGTATTTTAATGTACTCTACTTCCTCAGTGTTCAGGAAATAGATATTTGCAACAGTAACGGAAACTGTCCATAGAGTGGGCAGTTTTTAACGTTCGTTTTTTTCACAATTACTAAGTCATTTTCAAACAGTTTCTCAAGTTTATTTGTACCGATAACACGAGGGAGAAAGGGTAGGTGAATCACATTCCAAGTTAAAAACATAAAGAAGTCAGGTAATTTCACATCAAAATTCATGTACCCAGCAAATTACGGAGAATACAACCGTATTGAAAAACACTTGCTTTCAATACTAAATGTGACCGACCTGAACTGTATTCGAAGGCACGGAGAATGAATTCATGACATTAATGTCTGCCCGGATGTCCCTAGCAATAAATATCTCTGAAAGCTATCTGATTTCTTACTGAGCTATAACTGAGTCAAGTATCACTGGGAATCATAAAATGTGAAAAAATTAAAATTATTGCAATTTGCGAAGTTTAATTTTTTCCACTTGTTTTTTTCTTTTTCGATTTTGATATTTTCTTTTCGCAACGAAGATTGAAAGCCAGGGCCCCTCGCAATCACGACTGTTTCTTTTTTTCGATTATGCCACATTTTTCCTTCTACAACGACGATTTCAACGCGAGACCCCCGATCACTAGTTCCGCGCGCTATCTACTGAACCGTGATCCCTATGCAAGGGGGAAACAAAAACACTGCTCACATATGGCTCACCACCGATACTAGCGGACTTGGAAAAATTTTTGATCGGAATCGCATGATTTCCTCCGAGTGGTTTAAGTGATCTTAGAAACGAATGTTTCACGAATGTTTTTTAATTGTGTTTTGTGGAAACAAACAAAAACATTTGTTGTCTTATGAAATCAATGCAATCGGATACGACCACACATTGCCCTTGTAAAAAGGTTCGCACATGATCCGCATATGGACCGCATGCGGAACGTATATATTTCATATGCGGGCCACATATTTTATCCGTATATGGTTTTGAGCCGTGTACGGTGCTCAGGTGACCTGAATATGGATTTTATGTATACCATTTACGGTTTCAACCTGTACATGATGCTCAGGGAACCCGCATATAGATACCATATGCGGCCTGCATATGAAATATATACGACCGGCATGCGGTCCATATGTGGCCCATATGCGACCTATATGCGGTCCGCGTTGAGATATATACGGTATATATATCCATATGCGGATCATATACAAACCCTTTTCCAAGGGTGACTCCATTTGAGGATTTATTCTAAGACGCATTTAATTCTCTGAACGAGTAACTTTGATGAATTGTTCGTAAGAGCATTCAATCGCAGAGTTTTTCAATGTCTGTCAGAGACATAGAATTGAAACAAAGAAATTAGGTTCAATGAATTCTATTAGAGAAAACTGTTGACACAAAATTTACTTCGGTCCCTTGAAAATGAGGTATATTTTTTTTCAAGAAGACGAATCTAATTATTCCGATGAAACTTGAACGAAGATTACTAAAATCACTTTCCCTATTCCCTGTAAAAAATTCAAGATTTTAACTTTAATAATTTTTGAAAAGAGACGGGTGGCCCAAGGCATACTCCGGCCCAAGGCTGCCGACTCTCCCCTAGTGCTGTCCATACAAAATAGAAAATGTTGTCTTGGTATTTTTGCATCTTCAATTTTGAATCGTAATTTTCGAATTTCATTTCTCTAAAATATTTTGAATTCGAAAATGATTTTAATTTGATTCTGTCAATTTAGAGATATAATTGGATTCATCGAAAGCGTCATGAAAACCCCGAAAGAAAATGGCAAACGACAGAAAATGGAATTTATTATAAACAACAATGGGACAAAAAGGATTCAAGCTGTTGTGTGGGAACAAAATATCGAACGAATCGAGCAACTTGTGAGCACAACGAATGTGGTAATTTAATTTTTTTTAAATTACAATAGATGGTAAAGTAATCTCTGAATAGACATCATTTTATTACATACAACGTTTTTCACTTAAAATTATACTATTGTCATTAACAATGGCTTAATTTTTTTAAAGCATAATATGGAACCGATTTTCAATGAATTAGGAATTTTAAATTAAAGTTTTGATTCGGCTGAATAGATCCATTCCGCTTTTTCAAACAAATACTTCGAATAAAGATTCAATTCAATTACTAAGTTTTTTCAATTTATTCAATTGTGAATTTCGTTTTCCAGTAAAAATTAAGACTTTTCAATTTACAGTTTTGAGCATTTTATAAACTAAATCAGTTTTCAAAAACAACATATTTCGTCTAATCATTACACTTTTGATAATAGGTCGTCAATATTAAAATGGCTCATGTGCAAAGTTGCCAAAATTCGCAATTTGGAATAAAGGTTCGATTAAGTGGAAACTACAAATGAAAAATTTTACGGTCATAAATCAAATTGGATTATATAAATTCGAAAAAAAAGAAAATGTTGCTCCTATTGTGCAAATAAAAGACTTGCACAATCGCAACGGTTTGGCTCGTGAGTAATCTATCATTAATTATGTTATAGTTCATTGGACGTTGACAGCATCTTGTCAAATTACTAATAATTTATTGTTCTAACATAAATCGTGTTTTTTTAATTTTTCAGGTGTTACTGGATACGTGAGGACCACTTTCAACTTACTCCAAACGAACAAACTAAAAATGGTGATTGGTTCCATCACCGATGGTTTCTATCAATTAGAGATTCGTCTCTACCGCCACGATAAGGCTCTGGACATTCCTAAGGGGGCATGTGTGGAAGTGACAGGGTCTCTTGTCCGTGGCAAAAATTATCCCGATTATCTGTTGCTAAATTCGAAGACTGCCATAGGAGAATGTAAGAACAAACCGAAGATGTCATTCGGGCAGATTTTGAAAGAATACCACTACCTATACAGCTCATAAATTGAGCGTGTCCAACGATTTCTAGTTTCTGTTTCTCGTGTATTTTAATTGTGAAAAGTTTTGGAAATGAATGAATAAATAAACAAAGTTTGTAACAAAATAATTAGGAATTTATTTCTAGACATTGTCTAATTATTTTATAGTTAAAAACTGCAACTTGATTTCCATTTTTATAATTTCTTCTTCACCTACAGATATCATTTAAAATCATATCGGAAATTTTGGGCGCGAACAGTTTGAAGTTCGGTAACTTTAATCGAAGTTTGGTTTCTGCTGTTTTAAAAAAGTTGAAAGAATGTGTCATAGTTAATTGCATTCGATGTGATCGTCATTCATCGTTCAAAGAGGAAGTTCTCTATTTCATTCGAAATCAACGGAAATATCGTGAGTTTTTTTCAAAAATGTACTTTCCGAATTTTATTGAGCACGATGAATCGTGAACTTGTTACGAAAGGGAACATTATTTAGTAAACGGCGACGAAGCTTGTACAGAAATGGCACTTTCCAAGGATTTCGAGCTGAACTTAGACATCGACGAAGAAAATGCAGCGAAAATGGACAATGAAGTTGACATGGATATCTCTATGAACATTGTTGAAAACGAAGGGCAAATGGGCAACTTTCAAGAAGATGAGATTGACATTATGCAATCAATCGAGGATCCAACTCCTTTTTTCACAAATCATGATATGTTTATGAACATAGAGAAGTACGATAGTACTGAGTGAGTAAATTTTTTAATTCACATGTTTAGGACAGTAATTACCATCGTAAAATATTGAAATGTCGAGTTATTGATTTTTCATTTGGGTACATTGATTTTGAATTTTGCACGTTGCAGGGAATTAATTGGCCGCGTCTACAGTTTTGATAGACCAAAAATGACGAAAAATGGGCTTACACCATTTTTAAATTTGAAATCGGCAATGATGTCGATAAAGTAGACATCATTGTTTGGGGAGACGATATTCCGAGGATACAGCCATTCATCAGTTTCGATATGGTAAATTAATATGCAACACATCAAAATCTTTTGAAAAAAATCAATTAATTCGATTAATGTCATCCTTTTTATGATTGAATTATAGGCTGTACATTTGGAGGGTTTGTTCGCGAAACCCAAGCTTTACTGCCAGGACAACTTCCCACTGGAATTTCTCGTCCGATCAAATACAACCATAAATTCGTGAAAAATTAAAGCAGCGGAAGAAAAAAAATCTCTTATGAAGAAAGTGTCGTTTGAAGAGTCTCTTGGGATCAAAACTTTAATCAGTATATACAATATATTTACACAATGCATTGAGTTTTTTTAAACGTTTATATTTTCAGTTTTAGATAGATTCGTCAAATGCGCATTTTTTGAAGCAGCTGGAAAAAGAGGAAATTATGGAATGGGCGCGGTGACGGATGGGAAGTGGATTCTCACTGTGAGAGTCACGCAATTTTCCCCCCATACCATTACCGAAGGAGCTCACGTAATTTTGGAAGGGAAAATGCAAAAATCTCCTAATCCCATTTTCGTGGTGGAAAATTTTGAGGATATTCAAGTTTTGACCGATAAAAAAATGACTTCAGAAGAGCTGCGATCAGTTACAAAGTCACTCAAAAAGCGGCCTCTGCCTTCTGCACAGATTGAAGTTCTAGCTAAGGTCATAAAGAGATTTATTTATTCATCCTTTGAAAACTTCAATTCTAAATTAAAAATAATTTTAACTTTTTTTTTCAGAAATCAAGGACTTGATTTTACCAACATTTTGCGTCCCATTCGTTGTCTAATGCTAAATGGTCTCATTTGTTACTGCGATAATTTGTTTTACATAATATTAATCAGTTCAATAATGTGTTAGTATTGTGACAGATTTTACTTGAATTTAATTACGAATAAATGATACAACAAATATTAGCGTTTTACATCAATAGATGTTTCGTTTACTTCTAGGAATTAGACTGTACAACAATACATTTTTTGGAATAATTATGTTTGATCAGTCATTTCAATAGTCATTTCAATATTCCGCCAAAGAGCTTCCAAAAAAGCATGCGGATGCTTCTAGAGGTTCTCAAAATAAAAAACGGATAATACGTGAACCAACGTTGTATTAACGACATGACTTTCAAACAACAGCGTTAACTGACGTATGCTATACATATGCAGCGAATAATGATAGCCACTCCAATTGGATTGATTTTTAATTCGATTGGAATAATTCTTTTGTTGAGCGATCAAGATGATATAAATGATCGATATTATTATTCGACCATATATTTGAAAATGCTCCATACTGCAAAAAACATTCAAAAAATTAGACGCATAAAAAAACGTCACACTCAATTAACTATGAAAATATTTCTTTCGGAATCTTACTTCTCATAGTTGAAACAATATTTCGTAAAGAATGTTTCAGAAACAGTTCTTGAAGAGAAGTCTGTAGAAATGAATAGCATCTATGCACTCGGCACGGGAAAATATTTATCTCCTTACAATTCTGGAACAAAAAAATTACAATGTCAACTTTGTCCGTACTGCCGAACCTTTGATAACATAAAAATGTATAAAACTTACCGGATGTTTGATGCTATCCGAATTCAACGTTGTCGAGATGCGAGTAATTTACATCACTCCTGTGCTCCAACGTGAATCCTTAATTGTTAATCGACGCATCATTGAAGTGCGTCCGATTTGAGCATTTTTTCACCAGATGTAATAAGAAGTCATATTCGATGATGTAAGGTAAATGTCCCTCCTAAGGCCATAGTCCCACCTAAGGCCAAGTCGCCTCTTTATGTCGAACACAAAACTAAATTCTGCACAAAAGCGATGTTTTTATGTTATATATTCAACAAACTATATGTTTACAATAACTTACGAGTA
>JABFQM010003207.1:0-12423 GCA_022816865.1 Zelostemma sp. ZL-2020
GTGTTTCTTGTTTTGTTTTTGTGTTTTTGGTTGTTTTTTTTTTTTTGTTTTTTTTTTTGTTTGTTTGTGTTGTTGGTGTTTTTGTGTTTTTTTGTGTTGTTTTGTTTTGTGTTTTTTGTTGGGTGTGTTGTGTGTTGTTGTGGGTTGGTCGGGGATGCATTGTTGTGGGGCATTGGGTGTGGTGGAGTGGGGGGCCGGGGGGGGGGGGTCAATTGTACTCGATAAAAATTCTATTTTTGAAAGCGACGTAACGAGTGAAGACTTTGGTGTAGCCCTTGCCAAAAAACACTTCAGAACACTACAGAACACTACAGCACTACTCTGTAGTGTACCTGTAGTGTTCACCAGTTTTCAGTAGTGTACCGGTAGTGTTAATCAGTTTTCTACAGTGTACCTGTAGTGTTTCACAAATTCTGAGTAGTGTACGAAATGTACACTACTGAAAACTTGTGACATTTCCAAATCATTTATATCGCAGATGCGATAATTTATTTCGAACAATAAGATTGTTTAAACAATCAATTTGTTCAAACAAATGAAAACATTTGAAAATCGAAATAAGCCATTTGTTTAGACCACTTTTTACAAATAACTTCTCGTCAACAATCAAAAAATGTTGCAAATTGTTTAAACATTAAATTGTTCAAACAATTTGCAACATTTTTTGTTTGTTGAGAAGAAATTATTCGTAAAGAGTGTTGTGGTCTAAACAAATGGCTTTTTTCAGTTTTTAAATGTTTTTATTTGTTGAAACAAATTAATTAACAATCTTATTGTTCTACAAAAATTATTACATTCACGATGAAAAATGATTTCGCAATTACAGCGTCAACGATTTTCAATTGTGTAAACATTAATTTGTTTACAAAATTTGCAACATTTTTCGATTGTTGACAAGAAATTATTCTTAAAGAGTGGTTTGAACAAATGGCTTTTTTTGGTTTTCAAATGTTTTCATTTGTTTTAATAAATTTATTGTATAAACAATCTCATTGTTCGTAAAAAATTGTCACATTCACGATAAAATATAATTTGGAAATTTCAGCAACAACAATTTTCAAACTCAAAACTTATAAACATTAAACTACTCAAATAAGTATCGAATATATATTTCCCGATCAATAGCAATTGATTAATATTGAATTTTTACATTTTTCATTTACGATTAACGAAAATCGTTCCATACACCGATGGATCATCGCTTTCATTTTCATTCCAGTTTCTGTTAATGTCGACATTTCGGAGTATACTCCAGAATTCTGGTTGCATATTTCGGAGCGTTTCAAAGTTGGTGAAAGTTACTTCGAAACGCTTCCAACAGTAACAAGGGTTCTTTCTCGTCGTTTCAAATGCAGTTTAGAATGAATGTTTTTCTAAAGTACTGGAATAATACGATTCCGATCGAAAACTTTTCTAAGTCCGTGAGTGTTCGGGGCGAGACATATGTACCCAGTATTTATGTACCTCCCCAGCACAGGGATCATGGTCCAGTAGGTAGCGCGCGCAAATAGTGATTCCAACCCGAGACGCGTGAATGGGTAGATTGGGTTCGAATCTTCGTGGCGGAGGAACAAAATAGGGGTCATAATAAAAAAAAATATACAAATGTCTTAATTGAGATCTGAAGTTTAGGAGTCGAATTTGAATCATCGTTGCAAAAAAAATGTCAAAAAAAACCAGTGGAAGAATCAAATTTTTGGGGGGTTTTTTACGACACGGTATACAGAACACTACACTACAGAACACTTTAGAACACTACAGAATAATACAGGCCATTTTACTACAGGAAAGTGTTCTGTAGTGTTCTGAAGTGTTTTTCGGCAAGGGAGCGATTGACGCAACCTTGAAAATTTGGGTTACAACGGCGCGATCTGGATTTTCAAAAAGCTCACTTGCGTGTAAACTGAACACTGTTTTATCGATTAGATTTCATTTACATTCCATTTCATTTCTAAAAATACCGAACCCGATGTTGTGTTGAATTAGGTTTGCCGCAAGGTAAAAAAATAGTACAGACGGAATATGTAATTTGAACATTCTGGAACAAATGAAATGTTATCCATTCGTTGATTAATTTCTCTATTGTAGACTGTTCTGAACTCATATTCGATGCACTCATCAATAGTTAATTGATCAACTGCAAAAAAGCAGTTCACGCGGAAAATTGTAATTGTGATGTGAAAGAAAAATCACCCAGCAAAAATCAATGTATCGACCTGGGCGCGCGAATAATCGTGTATGATAATTCAAGTGACAATTATTCGCTGCAGTGGTAAGTTCTGTCAAGTAAAGTATTTTTTGGAATCTTAAAGCATTCGACGTAGTAGTTATAGTTATTGAAGTTTGTTTGTTTTATATTCGCTGCGTGAAATGCTCGCAATTTACATAGCATAACCTCAAAAAAATATTTTTCGTAATGTTGAATTCTTTCCTATTGTTTTTATCTATCAAAAAATTCGTGTCAATCCATTATTCATTGGAGAAAATATACATTGCTCTATTTCTGAGTGCATTTACATGAATATATATATCACGGATGGCTTAATTGTCTTGTTCATTATAATAGAGTATAACGTATAAAAAATATTAAGTACGTTTGAAACATGGAATAATCATTTTCATTTTTAATAACAAAAGATTCTTGGTTTGCGTTTCAAAACAGGTCAAAATCAAGTTTAGAAATTTGCCCACGTATTTCTTATGGTGGAAAAGTGGCCCACGTTAGCCGACGTTGCCGGTAACATGAGCCTTTAAGAAGGCTTTACCTTACTTGGAATTTTCAAAGCCCAAAAGTCTTTCCTATTGTTTTTATCTATCAAAAAATTCGTGTAAATCCATTATTCATTGGAGAAAATATACATTGCTCTATTTCTGAGTGTATTTACATGAATATATATATCACAGATGGCTTAATTGTATTGTTCATTATAAAACCCTTTGCCACCCCTTGCTCTAAATATGACAAATTATCTTTTTTGAATTCGCGGATTTTACTATGAATTAACAACGTGACCTTCTATGTGGGAGCGACCTTCTTACCACTCCTCGCTCCTGCAGGAGCGATGAGTGGTAAGAAGTAACAGTAAGTTGAATGGTTAGTTCTAAGAGTTGCTACAAACCAATGCAGCAGTCATGCTTAATTGTCGTAATGCAACTTATGTATCATTAGATAACGTAAGCGTCACCACATTCCGCCCCTTTCCTTCAACATGACATTATTTGATTTTCCTTATGATTTTGCGAAGTTATATAAAAATGTAAATGATAAATTGTAAAAATTAATAGATTGTAAAAATGAATTTTTTGAATATATATGAGTTGAAAAGTCAGTATAATAATTTGCTCCAAAAAGATGCAGCGGTATTGATCTATCGTCGTCATGCTACTTCTGATCTTTCGATCACGGGAGCCCCACCCCACTCCACCTTTTGCTCCCAGCATGACTGAATTCGCTCCCAGCATGACTGACCGGTCGCCTCCCAATTTCTATATAGCTATAAATAGTCAAAAAAGCGGGAAGGTGAGTGACTCGAAATGGCCGAATTCAGAGTGACTGGAATGAAACGACATGTACAGTCTTGGTCATATACAGGGTGTCCCGAAATCACTGGAAAATAAAAATATCCCAGATTCCATTTTGAATTTGGGATTGGAAAGTCCTTTGCGATATTTTTTTTTTACAACGGTTGAAAAGATATTAAAGTTTCTATTCCGCCTATCGGCACGTTTCGCGGGCTCTCGCCCAGGGCCGGCGCTACGAGAATCGACTGGCAGATGCCCCGCGCGAACAATTAATATTATTCTTCGCGTTTTCGAATAAAAAATTTTGTACACAAGACAACCGCATAGAAAAATTGTCCCGTCGAACTGTCAATTCATTTTTCTTGGTCTATTTCTACCAAACATTGATAAAATAGTGAAAAAACATGATTGACAGCTCGAAGGGAAACGAGCATTTCGGGACGAACTCGAACGTCATTTTACATACATTTAAGAAGGATCAAGCAAGCATGAACGACTATAATGTTTACTCACAGGTTTTTGTGTTATCCTTATCTTGCAGAACACTTCGCGAGCACGCACCGACACACAATGCAACACACCAACGCGTACGCACACATTTATGCGGACACTACTGATTCGCGCATCGATTCGTGGAATCGATGCGCGTTCGAACGCGACACATAAATCTCTGACAGACGAATCTTTTGATTTCGCCTGTCAACCGTCACACGCGATAAAAGACGCGTTTCCACGATTTTCACGAATGTCACTCTTTTGGCGCGCGCTCGTTCATTTACCCGCGACCTTTTGAAACGTAAACACAACACAGCCGTTAATGCTGTGACATGTTCTGCCGAGCGGAAAAGCATGCAAATGCGCTGCGCACATCTGCTGCGCATACTCTGCTGTTAAAATGTACAGCGATTTTTTCAGACTACCAAAAATAGATAATTTACTGATTTTAATGCATGATTTCCAGGGAAAAATAATACAAAAAACTCAGACGCACTTTAAGCTTTAGTAAAATGAATTTTCATTCACAAACGTGAAAAAAGCATACGGCAAAGCCGAAAACGAGAGCGCGTTAGCGTTGCTGGAGAAGTCAGACAAACTGAAAAAACTTATATTCACAGAAGGTGCTCAAAATGTCCGCCTCTCTGTTCAACGCACAGTTCAGCTCTACGGATTAAATTTCTTATAGCTCTCCTAATCATTTCCGGTGGAATTGATGCAAAACTGTTTTGCATCAATTCCCTTAGTTCGTTTATATCACGAATTTCATTTCTATAAACAGTGGACTTGACGTGGTCCCAAAGAAGATAATCCAATGGGCTCAAGTCCGGAGATCTTGGAGGCCAACGAATAGGGCCAGCTCGGCCGATCCATCGATTAGGAAATCGCTCGTCCAAAACATCCCTTGCGCGTCGAAAATAATGAGGAGGAGCTCCGTCCTGTTGCCACCATAAGATTAAACGTTGATCTAACGGAATTTCTTCCTATAAAACGGGCAAATCGTTGCGGAGGAATCCTTCATAACCGAGACCATTCAATCTGTCCGGCATTTCATGGAGACCGATCTTAAAGGGAAATATTCGATTGGATAAGAATATTAATAGAAAAAAATATTCCGAAATTATCGCGGAAAAACCTCGCGATCCGAAAACCAAATGTAGCTTGGAATTGTCAGAAAATTGGTAAAGAGAGATCAAAAATATTCATTAATTACCAATAGAGAATGGCATAACCCAACCCAACAGTTTATTGTAAATCTCGTTTGGAAGGAACGAGGTGCAAATGCATGAGGATTATCGGCGGCCCACAGATGAAAATTGCGACTGTTGAACGATCCAGAACGAGAGAACAAAGCTTCATCAGTGCAGATGATAGTGTAAATGAAATTTGGATCTTCCTCATTTCTCTCCAAAATCCAACGGCAGAATTGGAGTCGAGCGTCGAAATCACCTTGCATCAGCTCCCGCACCCGCGTGTAATGATACGGGTGCATCCCGTCAGCGTGCAGGATTTGCCAAGCAGTGTTGCGAGGAACACCAAGGAGCGTCTCTGCATCTCGAACACTCGCCTCAGGATTTTGGGCGAAGAAATCAAGAACTTCATCAGCCGTAGTATCTCCACAGTCTTCGGTGGCATTTTGACCACGATCACCGCGATTTGGAACAAGGCGACCTTCGGTAAACGCTCGATTCACGAGCCTCAAAATCACATTAACGCTTGGGTGTCGTTGATTTGGAAACCGATTATTATACTCTCTGACGGTGGCTAGAGCATTTCGGCGACATTCACCGTACAGAAGAATCATTTCGAAGTAATCTTCCACGCTATAATCCATTATTTTTAACCCTGAAAATGTAATGAAATTTTTTGTTCATACTAAAAAACAATATCAAAAAGATTCAAAATGAATGTAAAATTATTAAATTTTGTAAGTTGTCTAAAATAAAATTTGTTTTAAAATTTTCAATAAAAATTGGGTATTGATTTGATTGCGAACTTGATAAATGCTAAACAAAGATATTTCATGTTTAGAATTGTGAAATTTTGAATGATCTTTTTTTGACGTGATAGTGATTATCAGAATTAAAAATCGTTTCTAATAAATCGAAAAAAAAACTTACGTTACAAGCAGATCTGACTGATTTCAATAATTCACACTTCTAAACCAATGATAAATAGGATAAATATCAAATAGAGACGAGAAACAACACTTTAAAACGACACAAGACGTTTAGAACCTAGAGTTTGGAAGATGACTTCACTTTTCATTAGTTCCACGGAACGACACGTTACGACACGTTTTGCCTAACGGTCGAACGTTGTTTAAAAATTAACAATTCGAAAGTGCAAAATTTAATACGTATTTGAGGAGAAATCAAATTATTAATTTCATAGAATCAATTAAGATTGCCCAAAAACGAAATTTTCCTGAAAATTATGCATTGAAATCAGTAAATTATCGATTTTTGGTAGTTTGAAGAAATCGCTGTAAATTTAAACAGCAGAGTATGCGCAGCAGAGGTGCGCAGTGCATTTGCATGCTTTTCTGCTCGGCAGAACATGTCACAGCATTAACGGCTGTGTTGTGTTTACGTTTTAAAAGGTCGCGGGTAAATGAACGAGCGCGCGCCAAAAGAGTGGCATTCGTGAAAATCGTGGAAACGCGTCTCTTATCGCGTGTGACAGTTGACAGGCGAAATCAAAAGATTCATCTGCCAGCGATTTATGTGTCGCGTTCGAACGCGCATCGATCCCACGAATCGATGCGCGAATTAGTAGTGTCCGCATAAATGTGTGCGTACGCGTCGGTGTGTTGCGTCGTGTGTCGGTGCGTGCTCGCGAAGTGTTCTGCAAGATAAGGATAACACAAAAACCTGTAAGAAAACATTATAATCGTTCATGCTTGCTCGATCTTTCTCAAATGTATGTAAAATGACGTTCGATTTCGTCCCGAAATGCCCGTTTCCCTTCGAGCTGTCAATCATGTTTTTTTCACTATTTTATCAATGTTTGGTAGAAATAGACCAAGAAAAATGAATTGACAGTTTGACGGGACAATTTTTTTACGCGAAGAATAATATCAATTGTTTGCGCGGGGCATCCGCCAGCCGATTCTCGTAGCGCCGGCCCTGGGCGAGAGCCCGCGAAACGTGCCGATAGGCGGAATAGAAACTTTAATATCTTTTCAACCGTTGTAAAAAAAAAAAAATCACGAAGGACTTTCCAGTCCCAAATTCAAAATAGAATCTAGGATTTTTTTCTTTTCCGGTGATTTCGGGACACCCTGTATAGCTTTAAGTCGGTATAAGTCGTAACGTAATCAGTCCTGTTTGAATGTATTCATGTTAAGAGAGATGTTACTCAAACGCGTCTGCTTACCCGAGGCCGAATTTTTGGACTCCAATGCGCCTCCATAGCCTCCATTCTTTTGTCGGCGCCCGTAAACTGCGGATTAGTGGGGCTCCTTTAGATCTCCAAAGTCTCAATGAATGAATTCAGGAAAAAAAACAGTTTTCAATGTCCTCATTACAATCTCCAAGTGCTCCAATGTTATATCTATAAGACTTGTTGTGTTGAACGAACCGCAATTAGAATAATAAATGAAGATAATACATTTTTTGTGAACAACTAAGTAATTTCATTGATTAAAAATTGACTACATGTTTCTTTCCCAAAATTCATATTTTGTGCAACTATAATTTTCATCTCGACATTACTCACGAAACATCTGAATAGCTCTCAATTGTTTAGGTGCAATTGCACATTTTGCTTGTAATCATGAACTAGCATTTCCATTTGTAGGAATTAATAGAATCCGACGTAAAAATGTAGAAATATTTTGATTCAAATAGTAAAACGTTTTGAGGCGAGATATTCACTGGGTATTCATGGTCAGAACATGGTAGAGCAGCTGACAGGTCTTTGTAGCGAGTCTCATAGAGTAATGGCGTGCGTTCTTAGCTAGCAAGCGTAGGGTCCCGGGTTCGAATACCGTAGGTGGTAGGGTTTTTTCTGCGATAATAAATGTACTTGGCTTGTGGTTACTGTGAAAGGCGAAACTAATAACATAAAACTGGCAATTACTTTTTTTTCCTTTTTGAGAATAATTTCATGATGAGAGCTTGATTTTATTTACTTCCTAGCCCGTGGAATGATTTGTCGCCTTCCCGGCTGATTGATGAAGCATGGAGACTATGGAGAATAGATTGTTTTCCACGACTTTAATGATTTTTCTGCTCCCAACAAGTTCAATGTTTTGGACAACTTTTGCCATGTCGCTTCATTTCTTATTCGACCTTGCATCCCAACGAAACGGCCACTGGCAAAAGCGGAATGACTTTCCATATATTGGACTAAGCATTCTTTCTGCTCATCTCGAAGGACGCTTCTGACACTTCGAACGTGGTTGACATGATCGTCTTCGTTTTCTTCAAAATATCATTAAACATAGATTGAACGAATTAATGACGGTCAAAACCCATGTTTTCTAAGTTTCACAGGGAATAGTATCGAGGGAAATTCGAGTTTGATAAAACTTCTATCTAAAAAATTGTTCTTTATAGTTTAAAAAAGTTTCCTACACATTTCTATAACAATTAACTCCGGATTGTAAACGACGCATTTTACGATAGCAGAAAAAATAAGATTCTTAGTTGTACTCACGTAGGAGGCTGGTTTTTGGAAAGATTCCAGCGTCGTTTCAACTCCTTAGACTTCTTTTTCGGTGGCATGTCGAAAATAAACGTGGAACTATGTAACCAAACAATTGTCAACACAAATTGACAGTTATTCAGCACAAAATAACTCGCATGTACAACCAAAAACACTTTTCGAACACCAAAAAACACTTCGCAAGCTCCAAATGATACTGCTGGTTACCAAGCTTTTTCTTTTTCTGTCAAAAAATATATTTTTTTTTTTTTATTTTTTTTTCTGTTTTCGTGTAATTTGGCAACGCTGTTACAGATTTTGTGTAACGGCGTTGCTGAGTTACACAAAAACAAACATTTCAAATTTGTATGAAATTCGCCGTGTTCAGGCGAGCATTTCGACGGGTCACGCGCTCGTATTGCATCTGGCTCTTATCGGTAAAATATTCGATTGAAGAAGGGTTAACAGAACATTCTGTTACTTCCTTATTTACAAAATATTTTATTGAACGAACAAAATTTGTCTCTGTGTGTGAAAAGAAACTAGATCAAGACACATAGAGAAACAAATCGAATAAATGTAAGAAAAAAAATTGGTTTATCGCAATTTTAGACTTCAAATTTTCGAAGGTCGATTACGTTGCCCCTTGATACACAAATACGGATGATACGATAAACGGTCATGGAAAATGACGAAGTAGAACACGCGAATCCGCGGTACATGGCTCTTTATCGAAAAATGATAAGAGATGTCTGCAATCCTTTCGCAATCGACAAAGAACTCTCTCGACAATTGTATAGGCACGTTATTGCCGAAATTTTGTTACGGTAGCAACGGAATGTTTTACGTAGAAGCACAAGCTCTAATTATGTTCATTATCGCAGGATATCCGCACCTAGTGTGCTTGCATTATCCGATCTCTTGAGACCGATGTTAGCTGGCAAGCAACGCCACTCTCTCTCCCCAGAGATACAAATTTTGATAGCGTTGCGCTTTTACGCCGATGGAATGTACCAAAGAGGAGTCGGCCAGGATTGCTTACATCCAGTATCTCAGCCGACGGTGAGTGGAGTGTTGACAAGAGTCACCAAAGCACTTTGCTCGTTAACAGGGAGATTCATATCATTCCCAAACACGAGAGAAGATCGTAATCGAGTTCAAAATGAGTGAGAAATTAATATTAATTAGTATGCTGCCAGTACATGGCAAACTATGTATATTAGCGTTTGAATGGCACAATGTGCGTTATTGTACGTTACAGGTTTGCAGCACGAATTGGATTCAATGGCGTCTTGGGCGCAATCGATTGCACAATAATTCCTATCGTAAAGCCCGCTGTACATGAAGAAACGTACTATAATTACAAAGGAGTTCATTCGCTCAACGTTCAGATGGTAGGTGTACACAAATTTTTAAAACAATATAGAGAATAAGTACCGAATTTATACCGGATACATTGATACAACACGAATTTCTTTCTTCAACTTCAGGTGCATACTCGTAACACATTTGAATACATTCATTCGTTATTACTTTTTGCACCTTTGAAATCTCTACTTGCGTACACTTTTGTACATTTACTTACAGTCCGAATATATTTCAGATATGCGATATGCATTTAAAAATCCTCAATGTCCGAGTCCAAGCAGGCTCGAACAACGACCGCTATGTCTGGCGGGAAAGCGGAATAAGAAAATACATTTATTCATTGCGCAGAAATGAAGACGTGGTTTTGGAGGAGGGGCTGTATTATATTATAGGTACAGCATAGCAGTCAGGTAGCAGCGCAATTTTTAAGCGATTGTAATGGCGACGTAACTTGAAACTTTGCAGGTGACGGGGGTTACACAATGTCACCAATACTTTTAACACCTGTAACACCGCAACCGCCTCCAGGGACACCCGAACAGCGCTATAATGACGCGTTCGTTGCGACCAGGGTCAAAATAGAGCAGACATTTGGAGTTATGAAGGAGAAATGGCGGTGCCTTAAGAAGCACAGAACTCTGCATTACGAACCGCACAAAGCCGCTGACATAGTCAGAGCTTGCGCGGTTCTGCATAACTTTTCCATCGAGCGCAGGTACAAATAAGTACAAAGTAAAATATACGAGTGACTCGTTCTTTTGGGTGCAAAAGTACATAACGAGTGACTACTTGTGTTGATAACATTGGATTTCTCGATGTGTTTTCGTGTAATTGTAATTTTTTTCAGAGAGAATATTCCTCGAGAGTATGAACGCGAAGATAGAAACGAGTTCGTATACAACGAGGCAGTTGATCCGCAAGATTACCGGAACGGCATGACCTTACGCGCGGAAATAATGAGAGACGCTTTCGGTGATCAAGGGTAATCTTCTCCCAGCAAACTCAATAGTATGTTGCATTATAAGGGTTAAAGCACAGCGATTGCAGGGAGTGTGTAGTTGGCTGCCCGATCGGAGCGCGGACCGCCAATCACACGAGTTGCATCAGCTGTGTTCCAATACGAGAAATGCATATCATTCCTTTTTTCAGGGTGAGCAGATCGTAACAATGGAAAACGTGGCAGCTGAAGAAAATGTCAAGTGACGTGACGAAGTGAAGACTTGACGAAATGTCAAAATCATATGAAGTCGCTATTGTTTTTTCGTATTTTTGAATAGAGATTTACGCGCTCTACATGACATTTATTATTGTACGGGTCATATTACTTTGTTTTGTTTGAGAATATAATCTCAGTTTAGTTTCAAAAATTGTTATTTCTCTTCTAAATATTACATTATGTTTTCGAAAATTTTATTATGTACAAGCTGGCACCTGCAATTGAAAATAAAATGTTCACAACTTACCTGTCCATTGTCTTGTCATTTCTGTGGAACATAAAAAATCATTAGTTTTAAAAATCCTGCGTTCATTTGAACAAAAATGAACCCGGAGATGTATTTGCCATTTTCATAAGTCACGAATGCATCAATTTATTTGCAGATTACATTTTATTTCGGTTATTTAGCCGAGCAATCCAACAGGCGTCAAAAATGTGAATCATTTCGGAAATTTTACATTTTCTAAGTTCACTCGGACTCAACAAAGTTTATTATTCATTTGAAATTTATTATTACATTTATTAGAGTTTATTATTCATCAAATTTTCATTAGAAAAGTCGGGTGGAAGGCTTTCGCGTCGTTCGCGCAACGAACGCGAAACGAGTCGAGTGGATTCGTCAGTCGCATGCGACATGCGAGTGCGACTGCCGAAATGTGAAAGCCGAACGGTCGAGTGTGAACGCGACTACAGTCGAACTAAGTCGAACGGCGCGTGAATCGACTTTGAATCGAACGCGGTGGAGTCTCATCCGCAACCTATTGAATGCAAGTGATAATAGACCCCCTGGCCCCTTTAGGCGCACTAAGGGGGTATAAACGCATTAAAACAGTAATAAAAATCAATAAATCAAACAGTGTGAGGTTAATTAATTTCACCTCCACCCATCAAAACACTACTCTCCCCGACTGCTTACTTTCGCAAAGTATTTCTGTTTCATTTACAGTCGCCGCTTCAGCCGTGGAATTATATTTTTTTACGTATTACTAAATCAATTGGTTTCTGTTATTGATATAGGAAATGTTAGGTATACTTTTATACGTATCAAATTACGTATTTCCTGCACAGAAAACGTGTTCCACAAAAAATGTACGTAAGGTTAGGCTAGATTGAGGTGGGGGCGGTGAGGTTGCAGGGGGCGCAGCCCCCTCGCGGGTCCAGGGCTGAGCCCT
>JABFQM010003208.1:0-12412 GCA_022816865.1 Zelostemma sp. ZL-2020
AACATTTTTTTGGATTCGGTCTACAAATTTTCGAAATTCTTCTTGGACAAAAATATTGAAAATTCATATTTTTTTCGTACTTTTTGGCATTCTACTATTGCAAATTTTGCAATTACTGAAAATTCAATATTCTTTTTGGACAAACATATCGAAAATTAATGTTTTTTCGCACTTTTTACTTTTTTTCGTATTGACAATTGCAAATTTTGCAATTTAGATTTCCTAGCAATTGAAAAATGATAAATTCATCGTTTTTTAGTCACTCAGAATTCTAAAAATTTTTTTGCTTCTTTTCTACAAATTTTGAAAATTCTTTTACGACAAAAATATTCAAAAATTTTGTTTTTCGTACTTTTTCGCATTTTACAATTAAAAATTTTGCAATTAGAAATTCTTAGTAATTTCAATCAATTAATCGTTTTTCAATTATTAGAAAGTTTTCAAATTATTTTTGGACAAACATCAAAAATTCATGTTTTTCGCATTAAAAATTGCAAATTTTGCAATTTGGAGTTTTCAACAATTTAAAAATGATGAATCTACCGTTTTTCAGTTACTAAAAATTCTAAACATTTTTTTGCTTTTTTTCTACAAATTTTCAAAATTTCTGTTTTGATCGTACTTTTTTGCATTTTACAACTACAAATTTTGCAATTGTAAACTCTCAGTAATTTAAATCGAATAATTTATCGTTTTCCAATTACTAGAAATTCCCGAAAAATTTTTCGAACACCATCGAAAATTCATGTTTTTTTGCATTTTTTTGCTTTTTTTCGCATTCTACAATTGCAAATTTCACAATGAGAAACTCTCAGTATCTCAAATCGATCGCTCAATCGTTAAAAACTAAATCCCAAAAAACCATCAAAAAAAGCGAAAAATCCATGTTTTTGAATTGAAAATTCAAAAATTTCAAGATCCAAAAAAACACAATAACTGCAACCCCCAAAATTCAAGTTCGCAGACCGCAAAAGTTTCCCGCCCAAATCTCGACATTAATTCAAAAAAAATCCGCGACTGACAAAAAAAACTGAATTGCAGGTCGAAAGGGGCCAAGATCTATACCCAGTGCAAAGCTGCGAAGGGTTGATCGTCCCAATTTACTTTTATCTAGAAGTCGCTTGGTTTTCCGCCGCAATGACCGCAACAGTATTATTCCTTTACGCGACATACTTAAGCGATTCCATATACGGCGGATTCATCGCGATCCTCTCTTTTTTCACCAATCACATCGACTGTACCCGCGTCCAATGGACGCCACCCTTACGCGAGACTTTCGCATACCCAATACTGCTCTTCCAAATGTACAAGGTCACAACAATCCTCGGACAAAAGCGTTGGCCGATGTTTACAGAATTCCACATTTTCCTGGTTCGTAAATGCCGCTTTTCCCCACCTCCCCCAATTCCCCAAAGTGAAATTTCACCCCTCCCCAGATCAAAGATCGCGTATATTTCATTTCCGGCGGTAAAACCCAAAAATGGACTTGATGGTCCTTCGAGCCAGATACCCTAACTTCTCGGGAAACGAAGAATTTCACTCCGGGGAATTCGGGGGACGAATAACGAAGATTAACGAAGACGAATCTTCCAGGTTTTCACGCCCATCACGCTACTGAGTCTAGCATGCTGGCAATTTTCCCAGTTCGCTTTCCTAACCCAAATCGCCGCGACCTTCGTCCTAAAATGGCTCGGAATCGTGTCCTTCCACGCGTACGCCCTGATATTTTTCATGCACGGCTACGCGGTGGGAGTTCTGATCTTCGAAACCCAAAACAACTTCTATTACCACTCCTTGTACGCCTGCCTGCTCTTCTACAGCATTTTTTTCGTGACCTTGACCTTCGTAACCTCCTATTTCTTCGACTGGTACAGCTTGGAAGACCAAACGTCCTTCGAAATCGTCTTCGCGATCTTTTGCACGCGATTAACGAAATCGTTGCTGTTCGATTCCGAAGACGACGCGCACATCTTCAATATTTTCAAGGCCAAGCTCACGAATTACAAAGACTTCCATACGCTTCTTTATACTTGCTCCGCGGAGTTCGATTTCTTGAAGGTCGAATCCTACGAATCGATCATCCAAACGCTGCTGCTTCCAACCGCCATTTCGGCAGGCTTTTTGACCTTGTACTATTGGTACAGGAACTTGAAAATCAGCGGTTTTCCGAGGTGCATCGAGCCGGATGTGGCTTATAATTATTTGCAGGCTGGGATTTACTCGGTTATGGCGGCTTTTATTATGAGACTGAAGCTTTTTATGACTCCGCATTTGTGCTTGATCGCTGGCTTGGTTGCCAGTAAAAGGTACCTGGCCAAACTTGGGATAAGGAGCGAGAACGCCAGAAGCGCGCTAGTCGCTGTTTTACTCGCTGCTATGGCTTTTCATGGCTTACCCAAGTTCCAGCAAGAACGATCTTATGTTGGTGAGATATGCCTCCTTTTTAGGTTTTTTCTCTTGGAAATTTAGGCTTTTCCGAAGTCTTTAGGAAGAGATCTCTTCTTTGGAAGTCTTTAGGAAGAGATCTCTTCTTCAGAAGTCTTCAAGAAGAGTTCACTTTATGAGGATTCTTCAGGAAGAGTTCATTTTATAGGAATTCTTCAAGAAGAGTTTACTTTCTGGGGATTCTCCAGGAAGAGATCTCTTATTTGGAAGACTTTAAGAAGAGATCTCTTCTTTGGAAGTCTTCAGGGAGAGATCTCTTCTTTGGAAGTCTTCAAGAAGAGTTCACTCTATGAGGATTCTTCAGGAAGAGATCTCTTCTTTGGAATTCTTCAGGAAGAGTTCACTTTATGGAGATTCTTCAGGAAGAGTCCACTTTATGGGAATCCTTCAAGAAGAGTTTACTTTCTGGGGATTCTCCAGGAAGAGATCTCTTATTTGGAAGTCTTCAGGAAGAGATCTCTTCTTTGGAAGTCTTCAAGAAGAGTTCACTTCATGAGGATTCTTCAGGAAGAGATCTCTTCTTTAAAAGTCTTCAGGAAGAGTTCACTTTATAGGGATTCTTCAGAAAGAGATCTCTTCTTTGGAAGTCTTTAGGAAGAGTTCACTTTATGGAGATTCTTCAGGGAGAGTTAACTTTCTGGGGATTCTCCAGGAAGAGATCTCTTATTTGGAAGTCTTCAGGAAGAGATCTCTTCTTTGGAAGTCTTCAGGAAGAGTTCACTTAATGAGGATTCTTCAGGAAGAGATCTCTTCTTTGGAAGTCTTTAGGAAGAGATCTCTTGTTGGGAACTCTTCAGGGAGACTTTACCTTCTAGTAACTGTCTAAAAAGACTCAAAAAGAAGAAAAACAAACCATATGTCCGCAGGTGAATTTAGTAACATAGACCAAGAACAATTACTCGAATGGATAAAAGTGCGAACGCCAAAAAAGGCGTCATTCGCCGGAAAAATGTCACTAATGGCGAACGTGATGCTCTCTACGGGAAGGCCCATAGTAAATAATCCATACTACGAGAGCAAAGAAATGAGGTTAGGTTAGGTTTCCCGCCACTCCGCTTACCCCCTCTCCGACTCTAATCAACCCCAATCTGCTTACAGAGACAGAACAATCCAAGTTTACGAAATTTACAGTCGAAAAAACGTGTCGGAAGTGTACGAAACGTTGAACAGTTTAAAAGTGAATTACGTGATAATAGATCGAGGACATTGTTACAGTCTTATCAGCGGGTTCGTAGTACATGAAAAATGTCTTATCAATCTATGAAAAAGAGAATGAAGGTAAGTCTTTTTGCTGCAGAAAACCTGATTGCAATATGATCGATTTATGGGATGTTCATGACGATGGAAAAAGCAAAGACGCTGGGAAGCCCCCGGTTTGCCCGATTTTATTCCAGGGAACCGTTTACCCTTTTAGGAGGGTGTTCGTTAACAGAAGTTACGTTGTTCTGCATTTGGACCGGCAACAACGCGCTTCTTATCCGAAAACCGTTGAGTTGAACTTGACGACGGAAATGCCGATTTATGTAGCGTAGTTGCGTCGTGTATATATGTATTTTTCGATGTATCGCGGTGAGAATTTATATCGAATGTTACAGTTTTTCGAATTCGTCATTGTTGCCGAGACTATTTTTTTGGAAAATAAATTGTTCGACTTTAAATCCCGAAAGGTGGCGTTGCAATCTTTTCTTGATCGTCCAAAAGAACATGGACGATCGTCGGGAAACGATGAAGAACTCGGAGGTTATGGTGGATTGACAGGAGTACTGATAGATCAATTATTGAACTTGGAAAACATGTGTTTTCGATGTGGAAAAAGAGTGGACAAGAGGTTGTATGTCGGTGTAAAACTTTCGATACGATTTCCACACGTTTTCGGCGCGTTTTCCACTGTTAAAAAACGCAAAAAACGGACGAATTGGTGCATTTATATAAACGACAATCGAATAGAAGCAATAAAAAAGACCTAGCAGTTGCTCAAAAGTGCTTATTTCTGTAATTGTCACGAAATATCCGATCGCTGCAAGAGATTGTTGAAGTGACGAAAGTGGCGCGAGATGTCGCTAGTAACGATACAGTGTCGGTAATATCATTTACAGCGATCGAATATTTCGCGGTAGTTACAGAAATAAGCACTTTTAAGCAACTTATAGGTCTTCTTTATTGACAATCATGATTTTTATTCATATAAATGCATTAATTCGTCCGTTTTGGCGTTTGTAACCGTGGAAAACGTGTGAAAATCGTATCGAAATCTCATGCAAATTTTGACGATCGTCAATTATTGACGATGTTGAATTTCGGTTCGAGGGCATCAGTTTCACTGAGGAATTTCACGACAGATACTTTTAAGCGTTTATTAATTGGAGAATTGTACAAAAGACGCAAGAAGAGAGAGAGAGAGACGAGGAAAGTGTTGACTGCGGAAGGCAAAATGGCAGTGATGGCGGGAGTTTTTGAAAGTTAAATCCACTGATTCGATATAATTACAATCTGGAGTTTGTACTCGTGCTATTGAACACGAGCGAACATTGTTTTGTTGATTCTTTCAACAGGCGATATTTCCATGGGTACAAAAAAATACAGGTCAAGTATAAAAATCCGAAACTTGGAGGTCGTGGTGGATTGACAGGAGTACTGATAGATCAATTATCGAACTACTATGACGCATTTTTCATAAGTTTCTTGCACTTTTACTTCGTTTGTAAAATTGTACTTCGAATAACATTTTCCCATGCCTCATTTTTCGGATGAGCCAACAATTATGCGGGCCCCATTTCGGTTGCAAACAACACGATTTGCAAAAAATCCGACCTCAAAAGACGCGTTTTCACAAAAGTCCGTGTTCTGCACTATTACCAAAAGAAATAACGAAAACTGAATATTAGTGCGTCGGTGTGAAGATACCTCAACAATAGCGGTATATACCGCATACCTTCACTTCCACGCGGAGTGTGGGCACAGTAAATGCCGCTGACCCACTAGTCAGTCCCAGATCAGGCTTCAAAACAGCAGTATTGCGCGCTCCTTTCTCGCAGTTCGTCCAAGAAACCGCGAATCGTCACAATTTTGCACGAAAAGCTCGGCGATAGTAATGTTTGATAAGAATGTGTAAGAAATGTGTGTCCTCGACATTCGTTTTTCGAGTTTTCAAAAGAGAAAAGATGACGCGAAGAATTTGAATACTTTTCATGGAATGAAGCGGATTGATGGACATTGAAAATTCATAATCAACAGTGAGTTACCCGTAAAAAGAAGTGGATTTACACTAAATAAATAATGAGAGTACCGAGTTTCAAACGCGTAATGCTGATTGACCGAAGGTCGTAAGAATTAATGTTGTAACGTGTCATTGCTGCAATTTGCCCTGGGCGTAATTACGAACGAATAGATAATTTTTACCGTGGAAAGATTTCTAAAGCATGACAAAGCGAAGCCGAGATTTTTTCGAGCGCTCGATTTCGACGCGTAACTGTTGGATTTTCCAGCGAGGATTTATCAAAGGTCAATCGGGAACGAGCCCAAAGAGAAACGATGAATACGCAGGAAGCAGCGTATCGTGAATGTTTGCATTCCTTTCATTTAAGAGAGCGCGAAAACGACATTCGACAGTATCATAAAGCAACAATTGAGACTCGTGGCTTTAGTATTTTATGACACATTTACCTACATTCCGCCGGTCGTAGGTGCAGTTTATCTCTCTCTCATCCCACTTATCTCGTTTTATGCCCACGCAACTACGCGAAATTTTTACGATTAATAAGGGGAAAATATTGGGTCATGCGTTTTTTGGCCAGGTCGACCTTTTCCTTTCACGGGTAATTGCGCTAATAGAGATTGACTCGCTGATTTCATGGGCAGAACATCGCTGGCTTGGGATCATCTTTGAATTTAGCGAATCCTACGCTTTTACGTTGCGAAATTCCGTTTGCGGCACGAGTTTTGATGGAACGTTCATTTGAAATACGTTTGAAAAGAGCTCGGCGTCGTCCGCCATCTTGCTTTTTAGCAGTGCCCTCTACACTTGCTTTCAAACATGGCGGCAGCCCAAATTCAATGTATACGAATCCAACGACAAAAACTGCGATAATTGAAATTAAAAACGGGCTCGGCGTCGCCCGCCATCTTTTTCTTTCGCGGCAAACATGGCGCGAAGTTTGAAAAGAAAATGCGGAAAACGTGTTCTCAGCGAGAAAACAAGGTCAGTTGAAGAGGTGCCAGTCGCGTGACTTTGTCCTCTCTTTTCTGACCTTGCTCTCGGTTCCTTTTTCATCGGGAAAGCGTTAATTTTCCTCGATAACACGAAAAATCGGGAAAAATGCCTCGGAGACTTTCCCACGCGAGGTTTACGCGGAGTTAATGAATTTTACGGGCAATTTTCTCTTTCGTACGATCGTTAACCTACTTCGAAAATCCGCGAGGATAAAAACGCGCGCTTCGATTCATAGACTTTCAGATGCTAATCTAATAAGCAATATCTCTCGCGAAAAGTTCTTTTCGGCGTGGAAAAAGTCGGCTTATCCGTTACCGAAGCGACAATTTACCCGCGGTGATTCTCTCGGCAATAATAAATTAGACCGCTACTTCGCGTGGAATAGAAAGTTGCCGAGCGAGTGCAAAGGTAGAGCGGCAACGCGCGAGAAGCCGAGGAAAAAAGCCCGAGAGGAAGGCATTTCGCGATGTGTGAGACGAAAATGAGGAAACTCAAAATCGATGATTGAAAAACGGGAAAGAGCGCGAAATCGATGGGAAATTTGGGGAAAGTAAAGAAATTGGCAGTTGTAGCGGTAAAAATTGCGGATTATTTAGTTCGCGGAGCGACTCGGAGTAACGGTAAAGGTAATTGAAATCGGAGTTTTGCCCTTTCAACGTCGAGACCTTGGAATGTAACTCGTGGTACACGGAATATTTGAACTCGATCGTGTTTTCGATGCTTTGAATTGCAGAGATGCGAAGCGAGGTGGGCGAATGGCTGGCCACGTGTGTCGGTTCGCCGATCTGCATCCTATTGTTATCATGGACTTTGCTGATTTATCAAAACCAGCCGACCTCAACCAAAAGAAGAATAGACGTTTTTACGGTCGCTGTTTTATCCCAGAGCCTCGTTCATCAACTCGGATTACTTTTTTATGCCATCCTCACACTCATGAAACCTATCAATTATTTCGGAGGTATACTATTCTTTTCTTTTGTCTAGACTTGGTTTTTGAAAAGGGAACTCTTCCTAAAGACTTCCTATTACGTTCACTCTTCCTAAAAAAAAAAAGTGAACTCTTCCTGAAGACTTCGGAATGAGTGAATTCTTCCTAAAGATTTCCCAATGAGTGAACTCTTCCTGAAGACTTCAGAATAGGTGAACTCTTCCTAAAGATTTCCCAAGAAGTGAACTCTTCCTAAAGATTTCCCAATGAGTGAACTCTTCCTAAAGACCTCCCATAACGTGAACTCTTCCTTAAGAAAAAGAAACAAAGAAAAAGATAAAGAGGGAACTCTTCCTGAAGACTTCAGAATAGGTGAATTCTTCCTAAAGATTTCCCAAGAAGTGAACTCTTCCTAAAGACTTCCTATAACGTGAACTCTTCCTTAAAAAGAACGAAAACAAAAAAGACAAAGAGAGAACTCTTCATGAAGACTTCAAAATGAGTGAACTCTTCCTAAAGACCTCCGATAACGTGAACTCGTCCTTGAGAAAAAGAAACAAAGAAAAAGATAAAGAGTGAACTCTTCCTTTAGACTTTAGAATGAGTGAACACTTCCTAAAGACTTCCTATAACGTGAACTCTTCCTTAAAAAGAACGAAAACTGAAAGACAAAGAGTGAACTCTTCGGGAAGACTTCAAAATGAGTGAACTCTTCCTAAAGGATTCTCAAAAAGTGACCTTCCCACTCTAAAAACCACCAAAAACTGCTGATTCCAGAATTCTGCTCAACCTTAGTCTGGTTGTTGAATTCATCCAGCATCCTCCAAGAATTAACCTTAACATCAATCGCAGTGTTCGCCGCGATAATCAGTAAAGACTCGCGCGTAGCTCTGACGAAGAACCACCTCAAGTACCATTTAGTCAGCCTGAGCGTAATTAGCGGTTGCATCGGAATAACGGGAGTTCTGAACTTCGAGCCAGAGGTGTGCATTTTCCTGGCACACGAGATATCTCCAAAGTACGGAATCCTAGTGAACGCGATCCGAGCGTTGCTCGTTACAACGTCCTTCTTCAGCGTCTTCGCCATCATTTTTAACGCTATCAATTGCTGCGGCGACGCGACGCCTTCGAAAAGCAACGAATTGCTCAAGTCCGTGTCCGACTTGTCGGAAACCAGCTCGAAGAATTCATCAGGGGCCTTTGAGTACCATCCACACAATTACGGATCCTACACGAGTGGATCTACGAATAGCAGAGCTTGTCTACGAAAACGCTCGGTGAACGCTGACGAAAGCGGTGGGAAAGCTACCGTTTACAGTCTGCTCTTCGTTTGCTACGTTTTTAATCATCTTCCGGTTTTGGTAACGTATTTTTTGAGTGGTTTATTGAATCGATGACGTATTTAAGCGTCTCTCTAATTAGTTTCGTGCGTGCGCTTGAGCGAGCGCGAACGTACGAACAGCGATTTCGATTTTACGACGGTGAATAACCCGACGAGCCGTTACTCGTGTAATACTCGCGTGCATGCTTTTTTTCACATCGAATTATCATCGAATACGTAGCGGTGAAATAGCAAAGCAAATCATGGAAAAGTTTATAGCGTAATTTCTAGTGGACTTATCGCATTTTAAATTGGAGTTTTCAACGGAACGCAAGGCTGGGAAATCGAAAGTCTCGCGATTTTGCAATGAAATCGTTGGTAAATCGGTGGCAAAAGTATACCCGATACACCGGTAACATGAATTGGAAACAAAATTTCAATTCGGAGGAAAAACAATTTTTTTTGACTCGCAACTTATGGGAATATTTTTTGAATTTTTTGAATTTTTTTCGCTCGGAAATCGGATTAACGGTTTTCCATTACGCGTGTGTAGACGGTAAAAATATTTGTAAGAATTTTTTACTATACCGTATAGTAAAAAATGCGAATCCCAATGATTTTTACGATCATATTCCGAAGGAAAAAAGATTTCGCGATGGAAGTCGGTGGAAAAAGTATGTGCTATATACCAGTAACACAAATTTCAAAATCAAATTCAAATTCGGAGCAAAAAAAATTTTTTTTGACTCACAATTTATGGGAATAATTTTTGAATTTTTTTCTTTTTTTTCTCTCGGAAATCGGATTAACGGTTTTCTATGACGCGTGTGGAGACGATAAAAATATTCGTTATAATTTTTTAACATATCGTATGGTAAAAAATGCGAATCCTAATGATTTTTACGATCATATTCCGAAGGAAAAACTATTTCGCAATGGAAATCGGCGGGAAAAGTATGTCCCATACACCGGTAGTACAAATTTTGAAAAAAATTTGAATTCGGAGAAAAAAAATGTTTTTTCGACTCACAACTTATGGGAATATTTTTTTGATTTTTTTCTTTTTATTCTCTCGGAAATCGGATTAACGGTTTTCTATGACGCGTGTGTATATGGTAAAAATATGTGTAATAATTTTTTACTATACCGTATAGTAAAAAATGCGAATCCTAATGATTTTTAATCGGCGAAATCGGTGGGAAAAGTATGTCCTCTACACCAATAGCAAAAATTGGGGAAAAAATTCGAATTCAAAGAAAAAAAAATTTTTTTTGACTCGCAACTTATGGGAATATTTTTTTCATTTTTCTAATTTTTTTCTTCTGGAAATCATTTTAACGGTTTTCTATGACGCGCGTGAAAGGAATAAAAATATTCATCTTAAGTTTTACGATATCGCACAGTAAAAAATCCGAAAATGAAAGATTTTGAAACATTTCCTTCGAATTCATTAAAAAGCGATAAAACGGCGAAGGAAAAGCGGCAGCCTTTTTCGGAACGCAGTAATTTGCAGAGGAAAGTGAATGACGATTCCTGATTGCCGGTCACGCTACGAAGCCCGCTCTTTCTATTTTCCCCGTACATCGGCACCGGTTGCATGCATGCGCGTAAATCATACACCGTACAATGCCCCAGCGCGTCTTTTGTGTCCCAAAACCGTCAATTACTAGTTCTATGTTTCCCTAGATCATTTCCATGCGGCCGAAACTTTTGAGAAACTTTTGCACGTTTCAAAACGTCGCCACGTGGCTTCCGCTCATTCAAGACACGCTGCTACCGATTTTTTTGGCGCTTTTCGACAAAATGTTCTGCAGATACGTCGCCAAAGTTTACACGAAACAGAACAACGCAGCGAAGTTGACGCACGGTAAGAATAATGGGTGTTTTTTACGTAAGAGCGGTCAGTAGCCGGGATGATATGTTAGATATCTCGGATTACGTTTACTTTCTAATCTGAAATGGCGAGGTAATGAGAGACACTTTCTGTATTCGTTTCTCCGAATAACGATTTCTTTACGTCACTCGGAATGATTGTTTGAGGAGAATCGCGAAGTCTTCCTGAAGAGTTCGGAACTCTTTAGGAAGACTTCCAACAGAAGCCTGTAACAACTGTTGAACTTAGGTGGGATAGACGGAAGGTTCAGGCACTTTGAGCAAGACACAGAGTACAAACTTCACCTGAACTTGAACCACGGACTGAAGTTTCCCCTGACCAATGGCAGTCTCTACGGCAGACTCCATAACCAACAGAACAGAGGTTGTCCATAAAAATTTGCCGATATTCAATCGAGAAAGCGCCCTTTTATCAATCCCAGTATCCTCTTTCCCGATCCACTCCGCATTACGAGGAATAACGAACCCAAAAATTGCAGTTGTGACAAAATGCGGTGGCACAATAGCGATGAGTGTCAACCAACAACAACAGCCGAATCAACCACAAAATCAGCAATTTTATCAGAGATCAACGTCCTTGAACGAAATAGACGACGTTCATCCATTCGGAATCCAAAACTTCGAACCAAGAATCCCCGATCATCATCAATCGAGGAAAAACTGCATTTTTGATGCGTCCAAACAGAAAAAAATGGCCAAGAGCATCGACGTTTTCGGACAGAACTTGGAGAATCTGGTGCATTTGGATGCTCCGTCTTACGGGATCGCCAACAAAAGGCACTTCGCGAGGAGTCTGGATGAAATCCGGGAAGAACTTCCCCCCAGCTTTTCCAGCATCGCGAATCTTCGGAATCTTGGGCATCTGAAGAACGCGAAATCGGCGGACAAGGAGAGGATGGTGCAGAGGAATCAGAGTTTTGATCTGCATTCGCGGGGGTACTTTAACGCGCAGAAGGTGTTCGAGGTCAACAAAGGTCAGGACGAGGTGTTCTTTAATCGGGAACAAGAAGCTAGTTACGAGTCTTCGGATGATGAAAGTTGTGACTTTGGGAATCATGAGGATTTGGATAGTGAAAGCAGTTCTTGCAGGAGTAGAAGTTGTTGTTCCGTTACTACCGTCGCGAATGATGATTTCGATTTCTTCCAACGGAAGGAAACCAAGGTTCGTGTTTCAAGGTCATTCGTAGGTTTTTGATGATATCGGTAAGGGATTCGATGATTCGGATGTCTTTAGGTAGAAATCATTGGTTGGAGGATATTTCTGTTTCAAGGTCGAACTTTTGCCGACCAATAAACGAGCGGTTCAAGAAGCCCGGGTGAACATGCGATCGTTTACACCGAAAATCATGGAAGTAGTCGACGAAAATCGGCGAAGGTCGAGCGGGAAAATGGAAAAGAAAAAGCCAGTGTTTCCGCAGGCGAAGCGGAAAATCAGTCCGGGGTATTCGATGAATGACCTTGACAGGTTCAACGGCAGTGATAAGAAAGTGCCGACTTTATCGATGGACAGTTTACGCAGCATTTTGAAGCAATCTTACGTGAGTTATTTGGACAACGGGGAAATTTGTAGGCACAACATCGGCGGTTCCGCCCCGGATTTCAAGAAAATTTTCGT
>JABFQM010003209.1:0-12411 GCA_022816865.1 Zelostemma sp. ZL-2020
AATCTCATTGATTTCATTCCGTGACGGTGCGCTGTGAAAACTTGTTCAATTATTATAAAAATTATTCATACGTTTGTAAGTTTCTTGAATTTTCCAAAGAAATATGGGAACTTCGGTAGATAGTTTCTAATTCTATTCCGAGCAATGTAATTCATTTTGAACAATTGTGTAAAGAATCGTGGTTTCAAAATATTCAGTTCTATGTGACGGTTTTTTTCCAATTGTGATTTCACGTTAACATGTAAGTTTCACAAATGTGCCTGTTACGTTTACTCTTTGTTGAATGCAAAAATAAGACAGGCTTAATTCATCTCAGGATGTATTGCATAATTGCGTATTGCAATTATTGAATAAAATTGAATAGACAATTTCGTCATCTCTTATTTTCTTAGCATAAAACATTATTCAAAAACAATACCTTTACCAAAAACGTATATTATTTTAAGTTCTTAATCATTGATGTTTGTATAATTTGTTTATAAAATATTACATTTGTATTCACAAATACTTTTATGACCATATATCTATATTTGAATTTTTCCGCCTAATGAACGCTGTTATAATTTTGATTTATTTGAATAGCTTTAAGGATCGTCTACTATCAATAATGATTTCTTACTTTCATATTAATTCTCGGCCAGGAACAAAAATTTTGTAATTATATGCCCGCTAAATCTGAATGCATTTTGTGTAAATAAAAAGATAAAATGAAAAAGCGAACATTCCAAACAGAAGTCATTTCCTTGTTTGCAGTTACATAATTAGGAAAATTCTATTACTATCCGTTTATTTTCGAAAATTTAAATTCGATTTCTGGATATAAAATACAAATTAATCCAATTATCTTTAGAAATCTTGCTGCGACTTTTTTTTCTGTTCCGAAGGTTTCCGATAACGCCAAAAATCGCAACTACACGCCCATGATTTTATCTTCGTCGGATGCGATTACTTGAACGCAACTGGAGACATTCGCAGCGACCGCGCAGTATTTAGCGCGTTATCACTTGTAAATTGTCTTCTTTTGTCGTCGACTGCATTGTTCTTCACATCTTTATTGAAAATACGGAAGTTTTTGCAGAGGGAATACAATTGCGGTTACAATTCAAGGAGTGTTTTCCAGTAAGTATAAAAATCGGTAGAAAAGTAGACTATTCGCGATGTCCAGAAAGCATAACTACTGCCCGATCTAGAGCATTCTTCATGAGAATCAAAACATAAAATATTGAAATATAAAAAATACTAAGGCATAAAAAAATTAATCAGAAACAAATCCATCTAGATAAATTTTTTTCTATAATGTATAGTTTTCGAGAAAATATTAAAAATTGATAATTTTGTTTTAAATAATTTCAGCGTTTTTAAACATATAAATCATGTTATGGTAATAAATTAAGTTATCGCGATTTATATTTCGAATAACACTGCAATTATTATCAAGAAGAAAATTTTCAATTTTTATTTTTTTTCTCGAAAACGAGGCATTAAAAAAAATGTATTCAAATGGATTTGTTACAAATTAATTGTTCTATAGCGTAGTATTTTTTATATCACATCATTTTATGTTTTAATTCTAATGTAGTTATCTCTTCCCGAGCGCAATCTTTTCGGGACAAAAATATTAATGAAAATTGTGCACCAGCTTACTTTAATTCATAAAATTTGTATTGCAAATAAAAAGATAGAAAAGTATATAACTAATACAAAAGTTTTGACTTCTAATAAATGCATGAAAAGTTCATACAAACAATTTAATTGCGTAACTTTTTTTAAGAATCAACAGCGATGAAAAGAGGATCACTTTTGGTTTTGGAAGGATGCGACAGGGCAGGAAAAACCACTCAAGCAAAGCTGCTTCAAAGTTCCCTCAAAAAACTTTCGATCGCAGTGGAAATACGGCATTTTCCCGACAGAAGCACAGACATCGGAAAACTCATCGACAGTTATTTGATGGGCCATGAAAATTTGGCGCCAGAGACAATTTACTTACTGTTCGCAGCGAACCGATGGGAATTAAAGAACGACCTAATCGAGACTTTGGAGTCTGGAACAACTCTGATTCTCGACAGATACGTAGCTTCAGGAGCAGCATTTGCTCAAGTGAACATGGGCAAAAGTATAGCATGGTGCACATCGCCCGACATCGGTCTGCCTCGTCCTGACAAAACGTTTCTTCTCGAAGTCGATCAAGACGACCAATGCTTGCGGCTCAATTTTGGACAGGAGAAATTCGAAAAGAAAGAAATGCAACGAGAAGTCGCTGAGAATTTTCGGAAACTTGTGGATTCAGAGACCTGGCAAATTGTTGATGCCGGCAGAAGTGTAGAGGAAATTCATGCTGATATATTAGCGAAATCTTTAACTATTATTGAGAAACTTGAAGAAGAATCCATAAAAAAAATATTTTGCATTTCAAACATTTCGATGTCCTGTTCTTTTTTCGATTCTGCGTTTAGAATATGCTGATAGTAGCAATAAGTTGAATCTCATTTATGTCATTGCGTGACAGTGCGCTGTAAAAAATTGTTCAATTTTCATAAAAACTATACATGCATTTGTAGTTTCTTGAGTTTGCCAAAGAAATATGCAAACTCTGGTAGACAATTTCTAATTCTATTCCGAGCAATGTAATTCGTTTTGAACAATTGTGTATAGAATCGTGGTTTCAAAGTATTTAGTTCTATGTGACGGTTTTTTTCCAATTGTGATTTCACGTTAACATGTGAGTTTCACAAATGTGCCTGTTTCTTTTACTTTTTGTTGAATGCGAAAATGAGAAAGGCTTAATTTATCTCAGGATGTATTGCATAATTGCGTACTGCAATTATTGAATAAAATTGAATAGGCAATTTCGTCATCCCTTACTTTCTTAGCATAAAAAACATGATTAAAAAACAATATAATTACTCTCAACATATATTATTTCGAATTCTTTCTTATTAGTGTATGTATAATTTGTTTATAGAATATTAGATTGGTATTTACAATAATTTTCATGAACATATATCTATATTTGAATTTTTCCGCTTAATTAACGCCGTTATATTTTCAAATCTTTATCGTTAAAATCTTTATCATCAAAAAATACCCCCTTACTCTTAATTGAAAAAAAAAACCTGAAAACCAGAAACCTTACAACAAAATTGTCTTCTATCCAACCATGCAGTTTTAATTAACAATTTATAACTTTTTGCCATGCAAAACGACATAATAGACTTTATTAATTACTATAACTGTTTATAAAATCGAAATAAGCAATTTCTCACTCCGTCTGGCATTTTTTTACGTTTGAATTATAAGTTATTCATAACAACCGTGAATAAAGTGCATGAATCACTCCAAAAACAACTTGGATGTTGGAAATCGGGCTGAAAAACATAAAACAACGAAACAATTTTCTCTCTACGCTAAATAATTTGTTTCACCATCTAAAAACTCTCCTGGGGAGTAACCACTCTTATATTAAAATTGAAAAAAACAAAAGCCATTCTAAAAATAAATCGTACTTGTTGATAAAATGGGTACATAAACGATGCATTTTTGAATTAAATTTTTCCTTACCACAAGGCATCTGCGTTGGAAAAATTGACGCGCACATACCCTTTCCCTTCAAGCCCAAACTGAGGGTATTAAGATAAGGGCCCTGGCACTTCTGTCCCCACCCTGGGCATTTTTCCCGAAATCAATCAGATAGCGGTCAGCCGTGTTTCCTCAAGGTTCTCTGAGTCTAGTTAGCTCTATTTGTAACTCCTCGCCGTCACCGATGTTCAGTTCATCAGTGATCCAGTCCCAAACTTTCTTCAACCAGGTCGATTTCCTCTGGACTTCGTGAACCTCGTGTCCGCTCTCCAAGGAGTCGAATTTCGAAAGCTTGGCCACGTTGACTCACTCTAGAGCGAGTGCCCATCTCAAAGAAAAAGTAAGTAATATATTTGTGTTTCCTCGGCCTTGCGTTTCCCTCAAGTTCGCGTACCTTCAATCAAAGGTTTCATCCGAATAGCGCGCTCCAGAATTCCCTCTCGCCATGCCACTTCGTTCCTCAGAACTCTGGAGCACTTACTCCGGAGGAAACGGGTCTCAATTCGTCTTGATAGATCGCCGGAATGCGTCTCCTCCGAGAAACAAAACCTACAGTACGATAGAAATAAAAATGCTGCAATTATTATGCTAGCTAAAACTAGATGCATGTTGTGTTGGTGAAAAGATAAAATAAAAATGCATGCATTTTAAACGCGAGTCATTTTCTTGTCTGCAGTTCTATAAAGAAAAAATCTATCATCTACTCGTTTTCGAAAAAGTAAATACGATTTTTTTATTATGCAATACGAATTAATTTGATTATTTCCAAAGTTTCGATACTGTTATAATTCATAAAATTTTTGCGGTGCTTAATTGTTAAGCTATTAAGCTCGCTGTTGTTTCCAATGTTCCGAATACCACGGATACATGCGACCACGCATCTGAATTTATGTTTATCGGAATACCTTGAACGCAACTGGAGAAATTTGCAGCGACCAGCATTCGAAACATGTTATTTATCTAAATAGCTGAATATTTAGTTGTGTTCTAATACACCTGTTGATTTCTTTATAGATTTGATGCTTTTTCATTTTTTTAAGAACACATTTTTATTAAACAACACAAATTTTGAAGAATAATTATCATTTTGTACGGCTGTCCATGAACTTCGCGACGCTTTGTCCCTTTTTTTTCAATTAATGCGACATGATATGTTTGCCTTTTTTGTAGCATTACAAGATTAATGGATGGCTCTCGAAGTAGGATCGTAAGCTTTCAATTCAATTCAATTTCTTTTGCAGGTCTTCCGATTCTCTCAAGACGAACTAATACCAAAATCAGCCCAATAATTCAAACGGGGTTGCTGTTGCAAGTCAACAGTTCGCAGACGATTTCGGCCATGGTTCAGTAATTTATACACCCGAAAATGCAGTAAGAATCCTATTAATTTTCACATGAAAAAATTAATTAAATATCGCTGAATATACATAACACATTTTTTTTAGCGTGTATTGCTGAAGTTAGAGAAGAATTTACTAAAAACAGAAAAATCTTAAACTGAAGACGGGACTTAAACGACAAACCTTAAGGATGACTGAACTCGTAGATATAGAATATAATAAAGGATCGGACTTGAATATCCGACAACATGTATGCAGATGGAAAGCAACAAACGTGATTTCGTCAACAAAGATTATAACATTTACTTCAGGAGCGATTTCAATTAAAAGTAAAGAAAAGAGAAAATTTTCTCTCCACGGCAGCTTATCATATGCTAGTTACAGTGGCAATGTGAGAATACTAACTTTTTCTATCCAACGAAATGATGATGAGATATTGCAAATCGGAGAGGGATGTGTGCTTCAAATTTCTGTATCGGCGTATAATAAAAACTTGTCTGAAAAATTGAAACATATCAAAAATATAAGTTGGACTGACTTGTTACAGAAAAAATCTGTCGAAGTTGTCCCAAGTACGGTTTTGAACTTTCATGGAACGGAATATCCAGATAATATTCTTATACTGCAGGCAATTGTAAAACAAAGCTATCAAGGCCTTGAACTCTCAAAAGTATCTGTACTGAAGGATCTCGAATCAATGTATGAATCAAAAGAATTCGCCGACTTCAAAATCAAGGTGCAAAATCGAGAATTCTTGGCACATAAATTCATCTTATGTCGAAGTGAGTACTTTCAAGGAATGTTCAGAGCAAACATGGAAGAGACCAAGAAAAATGAAGCTGAAATCGAAGATGTCGCTCCGGGAGATTTTGAAGAGTTGCTGTTGTTCATGTACACCGGCAACATCAGTTCCGGGGAGAAAGCGACCTTGGAACTCGCGGATGCTGCTGAAAGATTTGGGTTGATAGAATTGCGACGCTTCTGCGAGGACTGCGTAGAAAAGAAGATTCACTTGGACAACGCGGTGTCGATTTTCACCTACGCAGATTTGAGGGACAGAGACAGACTCATGAAATCTGCGGTCGATTTCATCGTGACAAACAAGGACAAATACAAGGATGCTGAACTTGAAATCGTTTTTGAAAACCCTCATTTTAGTAAGATGCTATTAAGGAATAACTGCAAATGAGCTGCTCTGATTTTTTTTTTTAAATATGTCATTGTCCAAGTATGTTGATTTCTTGCATGTATGTAAGCCAATAAAAAATATAAATTGTACTAAGGATTAATCCGGAAAAGAATTCATGTAAAACAAGTTAATTTTCACACTTCCTAGTTTCATGAAGAATTAAACAATTTCATATTTAATGTAAAATACTTATGTATTGGTAACCATAATTCCAATCAATTGTATTTCTGATATATTATTAATCAATTGAAAAATTATTGATAAATAATCTGCAAGTTGCAATAACATGCGGAGAAACTTCGAATCTATTATTTCTATTATATTATTTATTTATCGAGGGAAAATAGTTATTGATCCCTCGGAGACTAAGTTGTGTCTGGCAATTTTATTCACACAAGCTATCGATTCCCGATTTTAGGAGTCTTTTTTGAGTGTGAAAGAAGCGAACAAGCAAAGGAAATCAGCAAAACCATGCACAACGCGAAAGAAATTTCCAATATAAAACCTAACTTACAAAAAGTTAGGTAAGTTGATGTTTTGTAAGTTAGGTTTTTTATTAGAAACTTCTTTCTCGTTATTATTAATTGTAAATGATTTTGCTGATATCCTTCGCTTGTTTGCTTTTTTTAAACTTGAAAAAGACCGTTAAAATGGGGAGTCGAAAGCTTGTGTAAAAAAATTCCTAGACACAAGTAAGTCTCCGAGGGATCAATCATTATTTTTCCTTAATAATTTAAACCAAGCAAGAAGCTTTAATTCATCATTATCTATTAATATTTAAATGGGTAAATACGAGGTTTTAATATAAAATACAAATTAATTCAATTATCTTTAAAATTTCAATCATTTCATTAATTCAATTTTTCGCGCTGCATACGTGATTGGGCCATGCCCTCTGCTTGCTGCGGGTTCTTTACTTCTGTTCCAAAGGTTTTAAATAACGCCGAAGAACGCATTTACGCCTACGATTTTATCTTCGTCGGATGCCATTTCTTGAACGCAACTGGAGACATTTCCAGCCACCGCGCAGTGTTTAGCGCGTTATCACTAGTAAATTGTCTTCATATTGTCGTCGACTGCATTGTTTGTCACATCTCTATTGAAAAAACGAGAGATTTTGCAACGGAAATACAATTGCGATACAATTCAAGAAGTGTTTTCCAGTGAGCATAAAAATCGGAAGAAAAATGGACTATTCGCAATGCAATTAAGGGTACAGGAAGGATAACTGCTTCTGCTTGATCTAGAGCATTCTTTATGAGAATTAAAATATGAAATATTGAAATATTAAACATACTAAGCCATAGAAAAATTAATTCGCAACAAATCCATCTGGATAAATTTTTTTCTGTAGGGCAAAGTTTTTGAGAAAATATTAAAAATTGATAATTTTCTTCTCGATAATTTTAGCGTTTTTAACATATAAATTATATTATGATAATTAATCACTCAAGCAAAGCGGCTTCAAAGAACCCTCAAAGAACTTTCGATCCCAGCGGAAATCCGGCATTTTCCCGACAGAAGCACATTCATTGGAAAACACATCAACAGTTCTTTGACGGGCCAGAAGAATTTGGCCCCCGAGTCAATTTACCTACTGTTCGCAGCGAACCGATGGAAATTAAAGAACGACCTAATCGAGACTTTGGAGTCTGGAACAACTCCGATTCTCGACAGACACGTAGCATTTGCCCCAGCGAACATGGGTAAAAGCATAGCATGATGCATATCGCCCGACATCGATCTGCCTCAACCTGTAAAAGATAATTTGATCGCATAGGATTTTATCAAACTATCTTTTTCTGCCGAAATTGATGATTCTAATTTATTGGAAATTGCATAAAAAGGCGAGCTCAAAATTTGAGTAAGGGTGTACAAAAAAAACAATGTCAGTAAATATTTCCATATGCAAAATATAAATTATTGACAAAAAATCTTCGATGTATCGAGCTCTGCATGTCAGCGATTATTCCTGAAATGTAACAGTTATATCTTTTCAACGAATTTTTTTATTGAAACCGTTGAATTTGTTAGATTTCTTCATAGATTCGATGCTTTTCCGTTCTTTGAATTACACATTTTTATTCAACAACACAAATTTCGAAAAATAAATATCATTTTGTAGGGCTGTTTATGAATTTTGCAAAGCTTTGTCCCTCTCTTTTCGATTAATGCGACATGAGAGGTTTGCTTTTTTAGTAGCGTTACAAGAATAATAGATGGCCTTCGATGTAAAATCGTAAGCTTTCAATTCAATCCAATTTTTTTGCAGGTTTTTCAATTCTTTAAGAAAGAACTGTACTGAAATTACTTCAAAAATTCAAACGGATTTACTTTTGCAAGTCAACAGTTCGCAGACGATTTTGTTTATAGTTCAGTAAGTTATATACCCAAAAACGCAGTAGAATCCAATGACTTTTCACATAAGAAAATAATTGAATATCGCCGAATAAACATGAAAATTTTTTTCAGTGTGTATTGCTGAAGCTGAAAAAGAATTTCCAAAAAACAGCAAAATCTTAAACTGAGAACAGAACTTCAACGACTCACCTTAAGAATGACTGAACTTGTAGAACGTACTAAAGTCTCGGACTTAAAATTTTAAGTAAATGTATGCAGATGGAACGCAATAAACATGCTTTAGTCAATGAATACTGAAAAATTGTCTTCAGGAGAAATTTTAATCAATATTAAAGAAGAGGGAACGTTTTTGCTTCATGGCAGATTATCATATGATGTTCAGCACACGGGCATTGCGAGAAAACTATCATTTTATATCCACGGAAATGATGAGAAGAAATTGCTAATCGCGAAGGAATTCTGGCGTCAAGTTTCCGTAACGGCGTATAATAAAAACCATGTCGAGCAATTGAAACATATCTAAAATATAAGCTGGACTGACTTGTTAAAGAAGAAATGTGTCGAAGTTTTCCCAAGTACGGATTTGTGCTATATATCGTCCCCAGCGTAAGGTGGAATTTTTTTTCGGAAATTGCAAAATTTGATTTGGAGATCGTGGATGGTATATTCGTTGAAATAATTTCTTAAAAATTGTGCTATAATGATCAAGAATATTCAGAAAGTCTTCTCATACTGGAGGCAACTGTAAAACAAAGCTGTGACTACCTTGAACTCTCACAAGTATCTGTACTAAAGAATCTCAAGTCGATGTATGAATCAAAGGAATTCGCCGACTTTGAAATCGAGGTGCAAAATCAAGAATTCTTGGCACTTAAACTCATCTTATGTCGAAGTGAGTACTTCCGAGGACTTTTTTAAGCAAACATGAAAGAGACGAAGAAAAATGAAGTCTATTTCAAAGATGTCGCTTCTGGCGATTTCGAAGAATTGCTGTTGTTCATGTACACCGGCAACATCAGTTCAATGAAGAAAGCGACTTTGGAACTCGCGGATGTTGCTGAACGATTTGGTTTGATAGGATCGCGACGCTTCTGCGAGGACTACGTAGAGAAAACGATTGACTTGGACAATGCTGTGACGATTTTCGCCTACGCAGATTTGAGGGACAGAGACAGACTCATGAAAACTGCGGTCGATTTCATCGTGAAAAACAAGGACAAATTTGATGATGCTGAACTCGTAATCTTTTTTGAAAACGCTCATTTTAGTGAGTTATTATCAAGGAATTATTCGATTAAGCTGCTATAATTTTTTTATTCTTCAAAATATTTAATCGTTCAAGTATGTTAACTTTTTTCATGTTTGTCAGCCAGTAAAAAGTATAAATTGTACTAAGGATTATTCCTGAAAAGAATTTACGTGAAACAAGTTATTTGTTACATTTCCTAGTTATATGAAAAACTAAACAATTTTATATTCAATGTAAAATACTTATTTATTGGTAACAAATAATTCCAATCGAACAGTATGTCTGATATCCCTTGTAAGAGGGTTTGTATATGAACCGCATATTATTTATTAATTTTTAAATGAGTAAATACGATTTCTTAATATAAAATACAAATTAATCAAATCATCTTGAGAGTTTTGTTTATTTGATTCTTCTAAACTTTCGCGCTGCATATAGAATTGGGCCATGCATTATGCTTGCTACGGGTTTTTTTTCTGTTCCGAAGGTTTCGGATAACGCCAAAAATCGCCACTACACGCTCATCATTTTATCTTCGTCGGATGCGATTACTCGGACGCAACTGGAGACATTCGTAGCGACCGCGCAGTATTTAGCGAGTTATCACTTGTAAATTGACCTCTTTCGTCGTCGACTGCATTGTTCTTCACATCTTTATTGAGAAAACGGAAGATTTTGCAAAGGGCATACAATTGCGATCACAATTCTAGGAGTGTTTTCCAGTAAGTATAAAAATCGGGAGAAAAGTAGACTATTCGCGATGTTAAAGAGGGTCTACTCCTGCTCGATCTAGAGCATTCTGTATGAGAATCAAAACAAAGTATTAAAATATAAGAAATACTAAGCCGTGGAAAAATTAATCAGAAACAAATCCATCTAGATAAATTTTTTTCTATAATGTATAGTTTTCGAGAAAATATTTAAAATTGATAATTTTCTTCTCAGCAATTTCAGCGTTTTTTAACATATAAATCATGTGATAATAATTCATTGAGTTATCGCGATTTATGTTTCGAAAAACACTGCAATTATTATATAGAAGAAAATTTTCAATTTTTAATTTTTTTCTCGAAAACGAGGCATTTAAAAAAAATGTATTCAAATAGATTTGTTACGAAATAATTGTTGTATAACGTAGTATTTTTTATATTACATCATTTTATGTTTTAATTCTTATGTAGTTATCTGAATTCCAAGGGCGATCTTTTCGGGACAAAAAAAATGCATGAATATTGTGCACCATCTTATGAACTTCAATTCATAAAATTTGTAATGCAAATAAAAAGAAAAGAAAGGATAAAACTTATGCAAAAGTTTTGACTTCGAAAAAATGCATGAAAAGTTCATACAAACAATTTAATTACTTAACTTTTTTAAGAATCAACAACGATGAAAAGAGGATCACTTTTGGTTTTGGAAGGATGCGACAGGGCAGGAAAAACCACTCAAGCAAAGCTGCTTGAAAGTTCCCTCAAAAAACATTCGATCAAAGTGGAAATATGGCATTTTCCCGACAGAAGCACAGACGTTGGAAAACTCATCGACAGTTATTCGATGGGCCCGGAAAATTTGCCCTCAGAGACAATTTACTTACTGTCTGCAGCGAACCGATGGGAATCGAAGAACGACCTAATCGAGACTTTGGAGTCTGGAACAACTCTGATTCTCGACGGATACGTAGCTTCGGAAGCAGCAATTGGTCAAGTGAACATGGGTAGAAGCCTAGCATGGTGCACATCGCAAGACATTGGTCTGCCTCGTCCTGACAAAACGTTTCTTCTCGAAGTCGATCAAGACGACCAATGCTTGCGGCCTAATTTTGGACAGGAGGGATCTGAAAAGGAAGAAATGCAACGAAAGGTCGCTGAGAATTTTCGAAAACTTGTGGATTTAGAGACCTGGCAAATTGTTAATGCCAGCAGAAGTATAGACGAAATTCATGCTGATATATTGAAGGAATCTTTAACTGTTATTGAGAAACTTGGGGAAGAATCCATAAAAGAAATATCTTGAATTTCAAAAATTTCGGTGTCCTGTTCTTTTTTTGATTCTGCGTTTATTACATGCTGATTGTAGCAATTACTTAAATCTCATTGATTTCATTCCGTGACGGTGCGCTGTGAAAACTTGTTCAATTTTTATAAAAACTATACATACGTTTGTAGTTTCTTGAATTTTCCAAAGAAATATGCGGACTTTGGTAGATAGTTTCTAATTCTATTCCGAGCAATGCAATTCATTTTAAACAATTGTGTATAGAATCGTGGTTTCAAAATATTCAGTTCTATGTGACGGTTTTTTTCCAATTGTGATTTCACGTTAACATGTAAGTTTCACAAATGTGCCTGTTACGTTCACTCTTTGTTGAATGCAAAAATAAGACAGGCTTAATTCATCTCAGGATGTATTGCATAATTGCGTATCGCAATTACTGAATAAAATTGAATAGACAATTTCGTCATCTCTTATTTTCTTAGCATAAAACATTATTCAAAAACAATACCTTTACCAAAAACGTATATTATTTTAAGTTCTCAATCATTGATGTTTGTATAATTTGTTGATAAACTATTAGATTTGTATTCACAAATACTTTTATGACCATATATCTATATTTGAATTTTTCCGCCTAATGAACGCTGTTATAATTTTGATTTATTTGAATAGCTTTAAGGATCGTCTACTATCAATAATGA
>JABFQM010003210.1:0-12411 GCA_022816865.1 Zelostemma sp. ZL-2020
GGCCTCAGCCATCTTGAAGTGAGACGCGAAGGAGAGAACGTCGATAGCCGCATTCGTGATTCAATCTACGACGCGAATCCATGAAAATTTCAAGAACGCCGTCGCCGGAGCGAGAGAGAACGAGAGAAGTTGGCTGTTTTTTATCGATCGGGGCAATCGAGCGCCGGCGAAGACGCTTCTCCCGGCGCCAAGGTTATTTAAAAGACGCGAGAGAATGTGGAGCAAATCGCGGCGAGATCGACTCCTCGAAATGTGACGGAAAAGCTGGCCCGTTGTGGATCGATCCGAGGGTGTGGAACCGCCGAGGAAATAACTAATGGAGAGAATCCCGCCCGCGAGTGGCTCTGGATGAAAATGGGTAGCGAAGGGCGCGAATCGAGGGGGGGGGGGACGAGACAGGGTTGCCACTTAAATTTCCATGCTAAATTCCTGGACTTCTCCAGAGCCTCGCGATCAACTCTCGTTTATTTGACCTTTGATCCATCGAAATAAACGAGAGTTCGAAGTTTCGAAGCAAAAAAGGCTGCGCAGCTCGAAAAACTCGAAATTTTTATTTTCGCTACCGCGATGTATTCGGATGTTAACAGCACATTTTTTTCGAGCATTGTTAATGATAAGAATGCAAACGTTTACTTTCTAATCGACTTTTATTTTTAGTTCTATTTTTCGAACACTGAACATTAAAAAAATCCAGCATTGTTACGTAACGAAGATAACATTTTCTAGCACTTGAACAGAGTTGTTTTTGTCGAAGTAGAATCGTCTTTTTTCGAAACTTGTTATCCCAATGGTGATTAATTGATTCATTGAAAGATGATTTTTCAGCAAATAAAATTACATTAATTACAGCATCGAATTCTAATTACATTACCAAATACGCAATTTCCTGCAATAATTAGATGAACGACATAATAAATTTACGAAATTCATCGAAAAATAAATAAAAATTCCAGAAAATACGAGTCTGCAAAAAAGTAAATTCGTCGTACTTTTCGCTTCGTCATTAAATTTCACCTGATTATCTCGATAAAAGCATAAATTTCAGCATGAAAAAAGTCCGAAAGCCCGGCTTTTGCTTGAAAAATGACTTTCCTGGATTTGCATTATTCTCAACTATTTTCCGATCGCGTGGCAACCCTGCAAAAGAGAGTGTGTCCCGGGACCGAGGGTTGCTATGCCGAAGCGCGTAAGAGCATCGACATTGCGCTGCCCGCGTACCTTGTAACCTCCTCCGCGCGTGGAATCTTTGCACGTGCACATTTTCCAGCTCGCTTTGTCTATCGGGAAGGATGACCACCAAAATAAAAAGAAATTCTATTCGAAAGACTCTCCAAACTCCTCAAAGTCGAATTTTACTCCCGAAAGAGTGCATTTTTCACTCCAAATCAATTGGCGGCGGCATTTTCACTCTAAAAAGTGAGATTTTTACTCTTCCGAAAAAAGGAAATCTCACTTTTTCGAAAAGTGTGATTTCTAGCTTAAAAGAGTGACATCCTTCTTTATTGGAGTAAAATATCACTCCAAAAGTGTGATTTTCACTCTTTTAGAAGAAAGGAGTCTCACTCTTTCCGAAAAGTGTAATTTCAACTCTGAAAGAGTGACATGCCTCTTCATTGGATTAAAAAATTCACTCCAATTCGAGTAACGATATTTCACACTCCAAAAAGTGTGATTTTCACTCTTCGAGAAAAAAAAAATCTCACTCTCTCCAAAAAGTGTAATTCAAACTCCAAAAGAGTGACATCCCTCTTGATTAGATTAAAAAATTCACTTCAATTCGAGTACCGATGTTTCACACCCTAAAAAAGTGTGATTTTCACTTTTCGAGAAGAAAAAAATCTCACTCTTTACAAAAAGTGTAATTTCAACACTAAAAGAGTGACATCCCTCTTCATTGGAGCGAAAAATTCGAGTGCCGATATTTCACACTCCAAAAAGTGTGATTTTCACTCTTCGAGAAGAAAAAAATCTCACTCTTTCCAAAAAATGTAATTTGAACTCCAAAAAAGTGACATCCCTCTTGATTGGATTTAAAAATTCACTCCAATTCGAGTACTGATGTTTCACACTCCAAAAAGTGTGATTTTCACTCTTCGAGAAAAAAAAATCTTACTCTTTCCAAAAAGTGTAATTTCAACACTAAAAGAGTGACGACCCTCTTCATTGGAGTAAAAAATTCGAGTACCAATATTTCACACTCCAAAAAGTGTGATTTTCACTCTTCGAGAAAAAAAAAATCTCACTCTTTCCAAAAAGTGTAATTCAAACTCCAAAAGAGTGACATCCCTCTTGATTGGATTAAAAAATTCACTCTAATTCGAGTACCGATGTTTCACACTCCAAAAAGTGTGATTTTCACTCTTCGAGAAGAAAAAAATCTCACTTTTTCCAAAAAGTGAAATTTAAACTCCAAAAAAGTGACATCCCCCTTGATTGGATTAAAAATTCACTTAAATTCAAGTACCGATTTTTCACACTCCAAAAAGTGTGATTTTCACTTTTCGAGAAGAAAAAAATCTCACTCTTTCCAAAAAGTGCAATTTCAACTCTAAAAGAATGACATCCCTCTTCATTGGAGTGAAAAATTTGAGTACCGATATTTCACACTCCAAAAAGTGTGATTTTCACTCTTCAAGAAGAAAGGAATCTCACTCTGTCCAAAAAGTGTAATTTAAACTCCAAAAGAGTGACATCCCTCTTGATTGGATTAAAAAATTAACTCCAATTCGAGTACCGATGTTTCACACTCCAAAAAGTGTGATTTTCACTCTTCAAGAAAAAAGGAATCTCACTCTTTCCAAAAAGTGTAATTCAAACTCCAAAAGAGTGACATCCCTCTTCATTGGAGTGAAAAATTCGAGTACCGATATTTCACACTCCAAAAAGTGTGATTTTCACTCTTCAAGAAGAAAGGAATCTCACTCTTTCCAAAAAGTGTAATTTCAACTCTAAAACAGTACCATCTGTTTCGATCGCATTCAAAAATTCACTCCAATTCGAGTACCAATGTTTCACACTCCAAAAAGTGCAATTTTCACTCTTCGAGAAAAAAAAAATCTCACTCTTTCCAAAAAGTTGCATTTCAACACTAAAAGAGTGACATCCCTCTTCATCGGAGTGAAAACTTCGAATACCGATATTTCACACTCCAAAAAGTGCGACTCCCACTCTTCCAGAAGAAAAGAACCTCGCTCCTTCATCGGAGTGAAAATCTCACTCCAATCGTTTCCACGGTCCCCTCCCACTCTTTCGCGAATGAAAATTTCACTCCCAAAAACGAACAGAGGAAGCAGATGTTTATCGATTGGTTCATGTAGTGCGTCTTGAGTGTCCCTTGGACACTTTTGCAGCGTTGTAGCGTGTTACAAGTGGGCGACGCGCGCACACACGGACACGCAGACGCGTTTAATAATAGTAGCGAGTCGCTTGATATTCCACGGCGTCTGGGAGGCTAAAGCAAGCAAGAAAAAAAAACGAGGGAGAGCCGCCGCCGCCGCCGCTGCACATACCGCCTCGCGAGATCTGCAGCGTCGATCTCTTCGATTCCTTCGCTCGATGGGACACGGGCCGCACTTGACTGTGCTTTGGGCGAGCGCGGCCACGTGACGACGAATGCCCCCTGGCAATCCTCGCTCGTCAATGCCGCTTCTACTCTTGCGACTCCTCGTACAATTGGCCACACCTTTCGACCACCTCCGCTATTTCCACGGACGAATTCAGCCCCCTCCGACTCTCGGTTATTTTAAGTCGCCGGAAATATCAACGCGTCGTCAATTCTTTTGTTTTTCCTCGCAATTATCGCCGTTACGTAACGAGGCCTGATTCGCCGGTTTTAAAACGAAGTTTTTGGACTTTGCGAGGAAATTCGGTTATCGTGCGTTTTTATTTTACACTCACCCTTGCTCCAAGAAAGCGGGCTTCCAACAATTCCTGCTTCCTGGGGTCCAGGGTGGCCTGAAAGTGCTCCATCTTGACGCCAGCGCCTGAAATTACAATCGACTTTTCACTCTCTTCGAATTCAATTGAAAAAGTTCGTAAAGTTCCTACGACTTTCGAGAAAAAGCACAATTTTAATTTCAACGCGCTCTGCTCGTAATGAAGTGTGCCTAAAAATAGTACTACACTTGATTACTCATCGTCAAGTTTTGCGCTTTTCGACCACTGCGCAGAATAAGAACGACCGATTCCCCTGGGATTTTTCGTTTCACCCGAGATCGTGGGAAACGTCGTAACCGGCGATAAGAACGCGAAATGAAAAGATCGATGATTCTTTCGATTAGAAAAACTCGCCGGGAAATCGGGAATTGAAGAGCGGCCATATTGATCGAGGCTTAAAGAAAATCACGGCAAAATTATGATCTGGACCAATTTTTAGCCTTTTCCAGAGCACGAAATCATGAGAAAAAGAATGGAGGAAAGCGATTGGAAAAAACGGAGAAACGAATGATAATCGCGGGGAAAATCGTGCCGGAATCGTACGCGTTCGCGCGATGTTTATGGGGCGAACACATAACCTCGAAAAACAAGCGACGCGAGTCAAAACATAACCTCCAAAATTGCGTACTTACCACCACCAGAGTTCCAGCAATTATCAGTCATCCCTGATTATCCATCTGCGACACCTCCCACCGCACACCGTTATCCAAGTGTATTTGTTATTATATCACAACGAAACTTTGCATTCCGAGGGCACGCAGCGAGAACACACTTTTCGGGTCGTCGCACGATGCAGGCATTTTTACGGATTTTATTGCAGGTCGCGGAGCATGTCACACTTTATCGACACTTAGTAATTCCGGCTCGCACTTCACACTCCGAAATCACTGAAAAATGCGAAAGATCTGCTTTAGCGGCGAATTGCGAAACGGAAGAAAAAAGGGGATCGATGACGTCTCGGGGCGAGAAAGAGAGAGAGAGAGACAAACCAGGAGAGGGAGGGAGAATTTCGGAACAGCGCGACGATCGTGATTGCAGAATCGCGGATTTCGATGGGCAAAAGACAAGGAGGAAAAGCGCGTATTCAAGAGTGGGTCATGGCGGTAATGGCTATCGCGATATTGCCATTTTCCCTCGAGCGACTGTCGAAAAGTTTGAGGTTAGCGCGCGATCGATGGGGAAACGTACAAAATAAGCATACAATCGCGACTTGAAAAGAAGCTGTCCATAGCGGTAACAAGGATCAGCCGAGATTTGACCGAGCAAGCGATAGAAAAAGTCGCGTAAAAGATGGCTGCCGGCGAGCCGTTACCGATTTATCCTTTTCTCGGATTGCCGTAAATAATGGAGGGATCCAAGGGACGCGTTTAACGAGGAACACGGGATCGCGCTCTCTCTCGCCTCGGAACGGAATCGCGTAGTACAATCGCGCTCGAGCGGGCTCACCTCGGCCGGCGGCGCGATGCCAGCGTTAACGCGCACACAAAATCGCGTACTCGAATTGTTTCAGCGGCAACTTTTTGCATCCGAGAGAGCCACCCACTACCGTATGCAACAATGGACGCGCACCGGTTCGACTGGCAGGCCTTTAAAACCGTTCCAATTTCGTATCGCGTGCATAGGTGACGAGAACGACGTCGTCGCGCCGCGCTCACCATATTCCGAGCACTGTCCTTCTCTCTCGCGGCCCGAGCTCGTTCCGTCTCCCTCGGCGCCTCCGTTCGGCTATTATCGGTAAACTACGATGTTTATTCGGTACAACGGCCGGCCAGTTACAGCTCTCTCGGTACGGAAGGTACGGAATCATCCCCGGTTTCCTTTCGTTTTCAAGCGGCTTTGAGAAAGCCACCGAAAGCGCCGAGGTTCATTCTTTCTCGCTCTTTTTCTCCGTCTCTCTCTCTCTCTCTCCGTCCCTTTGTCCTTGCGCTTTTTTACCCCATCCCCCCTCCCTCCCTCTCGAAAGAAAGAGAGAAACTTCCTTTATTTTTCATGTCTCGCCGCGGATTTGAATTCTTTCGAAAAACAAAATGGCGGGAAGTAAAAGAAAGGGTTTTTCTAGAAACACTGAAATTTCCTTTGGTAATGAGAAAAAAGCTCAGATCCGATTACGGAGAAATACTGCGCGCCCTTGTAACGTCGGTAGAACATCGAAGGTCACGGCTCGCGATCGAGTGATGCGTATATGTTTCGAGCAATATGTTTCGGAAATGACGAGAACCGACATCACGGGCGTTGCCGTGGTATTTTAGAGCGCTGCTTACGAGACACAATTGCATCGCGGTGTCATTTGCAATGCATCCAGTCGGAAAAGTCAACGAGTCCGGAATCGCTGGACTTTTGAAAGTCGCGACTCGCGTAACCGTTACGAAAATGCACGGCCAAACGTACGTTATGATTCACTTACGCTACGACGTCGATGTAATTACTCGAATAAGTTATCTGCCCACCCGTTCCCCGTGTTTTTCATTTATTTCGTCGCGATGATTCCAATCGGTTTCTATCCGGGAACCGAGATCCCTGAATTGCCGACCCCGTGATTTTTCCTCCTTTCGGAAGTCGAATACGCGATTCGATTACGAGAAAAATATGACCGCCTTTTTTTTGTTACTCGTGTCGACAATGTAGAAATCGTCGTACGCGCCTTGTTTTTTTTTTTTTGCACCGACCGATAGAAGGTCGGCGAAAAAATCGCGATGTCCAGAAAAAGAATGATGCGCGCGAAAAAAAAGTTGCCGAGGCGAAATGCCTCGTGCCAAAGCGACGGGATCGATCGCGAATTGATAATGCGAATCCCGGTCGACTGAATTTCCGCGTGACATGCAAAGTTTTTCTTATAAAATCTTCTTCGCAATAGCTAGGAACGCATTTGCAGTGTCATTGTTGAATGACCTTGGAAATGGGTGACGAGGATGACGTCATCGCGGCGATACACCCCGTGGCCAGCGGTGCTCATCCAGCTGCTTCCGAGCTCGTTAATTCGAGAATTTTCGCCTCGATCGAAATAATTACGATGCGTTTGGAGAACGATGGAAAAATCGGGAAAAAGGCGCGTCGCCGTGACGTCACCGCGTGAGAACCACTGCTTCGGGTGCACTTTTTTTCGCCGTTTACGCTGATATGACCTAAATTTCAGAACAATGGAATTACAATTTCATGTAATTGCGCTCGAAAAGTCTTCCGACATGGACTCGTCTGACGTATGATGTCACTCGTCAAACGTCAATACCATTTGCAATCATCACTAAGGCGTAATTATTCATCGGAGGAAAACGACGCGATCGAGATTTGCCTTGAGAATGTAAATCGATCACGGAACATTTGATCGTGGAAAAAAAGCGCTGATAAGAGAAACGGAATTTTCAGCTTCGAATTTTAAGTAGTTTAGCGTGGGCTGATGTCAGGCAACGCATTGCCTTAATAAAGTCTCCATTTTAAAAGTCATTTGTATTTTTTCAACTCGACGATTCGAACAATAAATAATGATTAATGACTCGGTAATTATTACATTGTGACACGCAATTCTTTAACATCTCGACACAGCGTTATGTATAAAATATGGCAACTTAGACGAGTACTTGAACATTTTTGTATCTTTTCATATTAACGAACTAAAGCAAGTATCACAATTCAACTAAACGAAAATTAAAGACTATGAAATCATCGATATCAAAGATTACAACATTTCTTATCAACGGCGATAACATGAAGTAACCATTAACTTTACATTAAAATTAAGTAAAAAATCATTGCGTCAAAAATGGCCTTAAACATGAATAAAAAAATCTTGTCTAGCTGAATAGTTACTACGGTAATGGTTGCTTTTACATCGACTACCCTGGTTTTTACATGATCATTATAACATTACAGACGAAACCCTCATTTTATACCATTTCGTTATAATGAATTGATGAGATTTTAATGCAAATAAAAAAGTATTCAAAAGTGTCCGAACAAGGATGAACGAAATTGACTCTTTCAATCGCTGAACTACATGTTTTCGTTTATAGGCACTTAAACTCTGCTTATAAAATGAGGGCGCGAGATTACTTTTCAGTTACACATCAATCTACAACGCGTTTCTCTTTTCGTTACAATCTTCAAAATTCGAAACATCGATTTAACAAATCAATCTCACAAAGTACTCTATCACTACAAGACAAAGGAAGTCCATCTCTAATCTCAACACAATTCATTGAAAACCTAATCTTAACCGCGAAGTACATTTAATCTTTCCATTGATTCGACACCTTTGCCAGGCTCTCAAATTCCGTAGAATCGCGACCAGAGTAGAAAATAGACGAATTCACTAGCTCAGAACCGAATCGTTCCACCAGCCACGTAAATTTTTTGTAAATCAATACAAATTCGAAAAAAACATCGGGGATTAAATGAACAAAATGAAACGAAATCCGGAACAATTTGGTTCTGGACAATGATTAATTCAATGTGTTTTCAGCGTCGATTCCGCGTGACTCATGATGGTATTTTCCAACATTTCGTTACTAAAGTTATCCTTATCGTCCGGAAGCGCTTGTTGGCCGTCGGTTTGATTGTCCATTCTGCCGTCGTTATCAAGAGGCTGAATCGTCGTCAGCGTCGACCACCAGTTCGAAAAAGCGCCTTTCGCTTGGGATATCGCTCCGCCTAAAAAACTCACAATTTAATAAACAATCTTCTCGAAGAGCGCAACATTTCACCCACCGACAGCTTTTCCCGTCGTCGCTACGGCTCGTCCCGTGGATGCCATAGCCTGGTTCAATTTCCTGCCGCTTTCCGTATTCTGCATCGTGCTGAAACGCAGAAAAACATTTTAACATTTCATCAAAACAAATGGCAATTATCGTCTTTACTGGGAAAGTCGCAGTTTCATGTCCTGGACCGAGAGTTGTCCGGCGAATGGATGTCCAGGTTCGACGCTGCCGATTTCGTCCTTCCTGGCGTTATACCAAATTTTGTAATTATTCGTCGTGCGCCACGCGGCGATGAACGCGGAATTGAAATGATCGGACTGGCGAGTGTCTTGCTGCAGCGAGGTGCGAAGCAAGCTCAGCAAGTAGACCCGGAATTGCGTCCTGATCCACTCATCTCCGCCTTCCCAGCTACAATCGTCCAAGAAATTGTCTCTTTTCGGCTCCGTCACGTGCCGGACCAAGTAGTCCGCGAATCTCAGATCCTCCGTTGTCAGGTGCAACTGGCGTCTCAGTTCCGGGTCGTTTGCTTCTATCCTGGAACTCTCCACCTAAAAATACAATTTGTCATATTTTCTGGGCGATTTCAGGAAGTCGAATGGAAACTCACTTCCACTAAAACATCAATGAGCTGCTTCTTCTGTTTAAATAAAACGTTCGTCGCTCCGACTATGTAACCTCGTACATTCGCGTCTCCAAGAAGGTCCAGGTATGGCAATGATAAATACGGCAGGCAAAGATACCCCTGAAAAGAAAGAAAACAAGGGTAACAAGAGAGGTTTTGAGAGTGCAAAGTTGAGTTTAAGAATTGTCTTTGACCTCGCTGAAAATGTCTAAGGGTAAGCCGCATTGTTCAGGGTCGACGTTGGCGATTTGGGACATGCTCTTGGTGACCCGAGCTTCGGAAAGGGTGTCGCTGCTCGTGTCTCGCTGCAGACTACCGTCCCCTTCAGCGGCTCCGAAGTTGATGACGTTGGCGCTTTGCACCCTGGGAAAGTTATCCCCCGATTTCTTCGACTCGGTGTATTCTTCCGCGCATTCCATGACGAGAATTTTCTCGTCGTCTTCGTGGGCGCCGTTGCTTTCGTCGTCTAATACGTCGACGCATCTTCCTTCCATGATCTCGAAGGTTTTGTCGTCGTCCATGCAAATTCGACCGATTTCGCTTGGAATCGTTTTCCCGTTTTCGGTCATTTTAAGATCTCCTGTCTCCTCGAAGTTGGGGATCGGAGACATTGGTCTGGAGGGTCTGAAAAAAGGTACAAAATTGATACAATTTCGAAGCTTAAAAATGTGCAGCATAAACAAACGGATCAATTTCGATTCGAAAAAAGCGTTCTCGCTTTGGCTTATCGCGAATGTTTGAGAATTGAACCTGATACACGCGGCCTGTTGCAGTCCATGCTCGATCATTCCAGGGAACAGAGATAACAGCGTTAAAATAGCCGCGCAAAGCGGTTGCACCGGGGACTGATAAAACACGACTTTCTTTTCCAGAAGGAGCAGTTTGAACAGCAGCAACGCCTTGTGACGAAACAACAGTACAAAATCCCTCGCCGACAGACCTGCAAATTCCAAAAATGTAAAAATCATGCGAAGAACTTCGAGACTCGTTTTTTCTGCAACCAAGAACCATTACCCACGAAAAATTGCGGCGACATTTGATTGTCGCCGTTCATGCAGCGATTTAAATGGCGGTACGTGTCCTCGAGCAGGGAAACTTTGCTGAAGTCGCCTTCCTCGAAGTACGCGTGGGTTATCAGCATCATTTTTACTTGGATGTACCCGTAGAGCGGAGACGTACTCAGTACGCAAACCGACTTTTGAACGGTTCCCCTGGTGATGTCCGACGTCCGGTTTTTCAGTTTCTGAAAAGCGTACATTTGTTTGTTCGGAGTTTGAGAATTCTTCGGAGGTTTTTAGGCTTCTTTACCTCGACGGGAATTTGCTTGAAGCAAGATATCCCGAAAATGGTTTTTTTAGGGTCGCTGAGACTGGGCAGATGAAAGTACACGGTGTCCTCGTCGAAATTGTGCGACCCGTCGGGTAATGCTAGAGTCGGGAGGTATTTCCAGCCCAAAGGACACTCGTTCGGGGCATCGGGAACCAGAGGCGGAAACGAATACTCCACCTAAAATACAAATTTTCCGTATTAGCAAATTCAGCAATGAAAATGCACGAAGCATGTAATTAATTTCAAGTTGAAGTTAAAATAACCGAGTATTTACATGAAATGAACGAGATTATTGATTATACAATTATAAAAAATGTAGTCGAAGAAAAGTTTCGTAAAAAAATGAGTCGTCGTTTTCGTACGAAGATTATGAAAATTGCAAGCGTGAAAACGTCCCATTGTTGTTTAATCGGGAAGTCGGCCCGAAAAAAATGACACTTCGCGTAATCTGACGGACGGTTCGAACTAACTTGGCATCCTTTCTTGTGATGAAAGCCGACGACGATGACGTGAAGAATCGGACCCGCGGATTCCGCCATGGCTGAATAACCGAGCAACGAAACTGCTGTTGAGCCTTTGTTTTTGTTAAGACTTTCGTAGCTTCATCGCAAAAAGTGTAATGATCGAGATAAACACCTCTTTCGTGTCTGACGCACGGTTTGACAGCAGACGATATTTTTACGCGTCATGGCGCTGTGTTGTGTCCGGCATCACCGACCGAGCTCTTGTTTCGACTTTACCGACCCAACTGAAATTGTTAACGTCTTTCTTAACAATTGAGAGAGAACGTTATTGTGCAAATATTTGGAAAGCCGAACTTCAGTTATGGCCCCGTGACAAAAGTGCATTTCGAAGTAAGAAGGATTGATCGAAAATTTCAGTTCCGGTTCGTGACATTTTTCCCCTTTGAGCCCTTTTGGAGGCGTGACACTTTGGAAGCCTTATAAATCATTTTGTTTATCTTTCCCTCCGACAAGTCATTTTGCATGGGATACTCATCGTTGCAAAGTGAATTCTCATTCTTTCGGGATTATCTTTGTCTCGGCATTTTTCTTTTCTGGACATGTTGCCTAAAAGGTCCGTTAATCCGGTCGACGAAATGTAGACAATGACAACCCTACCCCCCGGAGATGTCGCGGTCACCCTTTTCGTCTGCTACATTCGTCACATTTAGTGAACAAAATTATTAAATTTTAAACGATAGACAACAATTGAGCGTCGAAGTGTTGAGATAAATTTAAAGTTGTAAAAGTAATTTAAAAAAAATACAATGTTGTAGAGAACGTAAATATGAATCAAATTTTTCGATTTCATTCTTATTTTTCGAGATACAAATTGAAAACTAAAAAATGTTTTCCGCGGGAATCGATGTTTTTTAAAATTTAAATCGCGGTAACTCAGAGAATTTGTTAGATTCCGGGTTTTTATTAACACGATACTGGGTTTACAAGTAAATCTTCATTTAAACCTGATTTGTGAACACGTGCATGAACATGAAACAAATAAATACGTTAAATAGGTCGTTTTTGGACTTCGGCATGAATTAATTATCCACGTAGCGGTTTAAAAGTCGATTGAAGGTCGTCGTCGTATGATCAAAGTCGTTACACAGCGATAAGAAAATAAAATGTACTTCCAGGAAATATTATCGAACTCTTATAGCGGCAATGATATATCAGAGCGCTGAGCGCGCGGCGCGTTTTTTCAATAAATCGATTTCTCGAAAACTTGCGTTCGTATCAATTTGAAATTTCGTCAAAAACTTCTTCAAACGATAACGAAAAACTCTTCCGTTGGAAGTTTTTCCAAACTTCAAGCGTTCAAAACTTCCCC